>JAEUWL010000180.1:0-41992 GCA_018524415.1 Podaxis rugospora
AAAAAGTCCAAAACTCTCCCCCCCGTGCCGAAGGCACGGCTAGGCCTGCCTAGTTTAGTCTTGTGGAGTGAAGTCGGACATCTGTACGGGTGAGCTTGCGGGGTTATACCCTGTTCTCCCTCCTCGTTCCTATATTCCTAGCATCTGCTAAAGAAGATCCTACACGGACTGCGAGACCCGCCGAAAGAGTATGCTTTGGCAACCAGGGCCGACGAAGGTACCGTGTGAATGAGATGCTTAATTTGCTCTGAGAGACGTGACCTGAATATCGAGTAATCGATTTCCCAAACTACCAAGGACAAAAGTTGGATGCAGAGGCTTATCTTCTCATCCTCCCGCCATCTCTTCCACTTTTCCTATCCCCACCATCTACCACCTTTACAGCAACTCAGAGCAATGTCCGCAGAACACCCGACAGGCACACACAAGGACCCCGTCACAGGGGAGATGATTTCCAAGCAGTATGTCGCCCGTGACTCATTTTTTCCTGGTAATTGATCGATTCAACACCGTGTGCAGGGAGTTGAAGCGTCGTGAAAAGCAGCGCACCAAGGAAGCACACAAGGCAAACAAGGCTGCTCCTGCGCCCCAAAACGACGTTAAGGAAAAAGTTGCGGTCAAGCCGAGTGAGGACGACCTTAGTCCAAACGTATGTGCGCTTAATGACGTGACTCGATCCCTCCTGACATAGAGTTTCTTCGTCACAGCAATATTACGAGCTACGCTCGAGGCAGATCCTCAACCTTAAGCAAACCCAAAATCCGAACCCTTACCCGCACAAGTTCCATGTCAGCCTGTCCATTACCGACTACATTAAGAACTATGGTGACGAGGGCGTTGTTGCTCCCGGTACCAGGCTAGACGTTCCCGAGGTCAGCCTTGCCGGGCGGATACACAATATTCGTGCTAGCGGTGCCAAGCTCAGGTTCTATGACCTGCACGGGGAGGGAAAGAAGGTCCAGATCATGGCAACTCAACAGTCAGTCCTATCCCCGCGTTGTCGCGCGTTTCCGTCCTCAACAATTTTATAGAGATGCCAAGGAACCCGAAAAGTTCATCGAGACACACGACCTTTTCCGTCGTGGCGACATCGTTGGTGTCGTCGGTGTTCCCTCCCGAACAAAGAAGGGAGAGCTCAGTATATCCCCGTCGTCCATGGTCCTCCTTGCTCCGAACTTGCACCAGCTTCCCTCTAGTCACTTCGGTCTCAAGGACCAAGAGACGCGTTACCGCAAGCGCTACCTTGACCTCATCCTTAACGACAGCACCCGCAACATCTTCATCACGCGCTCCAAGATTATCAACTACGTTCGTCGCTTCCTCGATAACCTCGGTTTCATGGAAGTCGAAACTCCCATCACGTCCCTCCTCGCTGGTGGTGCTACTGCCAAACCCTTCATCACACACCATAACGACCTTGATCTAGATCTTTATCTTCGTATTGCGCCTGAGCTCTACCTCAAGGAACTCGTCGTCGGTGGCCTGGATCGCGTGTACGAAATCGGTCGCGTATTCAGGAACGAGGGCATCGACTTGACGCATAACCCTGAATTCACGATTTGCGAATTCTATATGGCCTACGCGGATGCTGAGGACCTTATGGACATCACCGAGGCAATGTTGGAAGGGCTCGTCAAGACTGTGACTGGTGGCTCAACCAAGCTGATTTATCACCCTGATGGAAACAAGGGTCAGCCTGGCGCAAGGCAACTTGAGCTCGAATTCAAGCGTCCTTGGAAGCGCTATGATATGATCACAACGCTCGAGGAGAAACTCGGGGTCAAGTTCCCTCCTGGTGATCAACTACATACGGAAGAGACTAACAGGTGGTTGAAGGGGCTCTTGGCTAAGGTATGCTACGAATTCGTTCTTCCTGTTTCAAAAAACGCGTGATTTACTTGTGATGCGTAGCACAACGTCGACTGTAGTGAGCCCCGTACCAATGCTCGTATGCTTGACAAACTCGTTGGCGAGTTCATCGAGCCTTTGTGCATTTCCCCTTCATTCATTCGTAAGGACGTGCCCTACTCCTCATGTTCCTAATACTGACTACGTCGCCCCCAGTTGGCCATCCTCAAGTCATGTCACCTCTTGCCAAGTGGCACCGCTCACGCCCAGGTCTCTGCGAACGTTTCGAGGGCTTCATGTGTGGCAAGGAGTTCTGCAACGCATACACTGAGTTGAACGACCCCTTCGAGCAGAGGCTGAGGTTCGAAGAGCAGGTAGAATCGACTATATACGTGCTTTCCGCGTATGTGTACTGATTACCATGCCCAATAGGTGAGGCAAAAGGAACAAGGTGATGACGAGGCCCAGGGCATCGATGAGACCTTTATCGATGCTCTTGAACATGCTCTCCCGCCAACTGGTGGCTGGGGTATTGGTATCGATCGTCTGGTTATGTTCTTGACAGACTCAACGAGTAAGTTCCTCCCTTCTGCTTTTTATCACGGTCACTGATTTGTGATATTTTAGACATCAAGGAGGTGCTGTTGTTCCCTGCTATGAAGCCTATTGAGAACCCGCCACCCCCTCCTGCTGTTCCCGGCGGTCATCCTCTTCCACCATCTGGCCAGATCTAAGTATGTTAACTTACACCTCATAGAGATGATAATTGCTTTGTTCCGTCGGTGGCGTTGGATGTATATCCCATATCGGAAAATAAACTTCTGCGTCCAACTCAAACTAACTCCCCTTGGAACGGGGAAGTTGGAGCCTGCTTCAATTCTTTGGGCTCAGCGCCAGCTCTGGATTTGAAACGAGGTCACGTAATGTTGTCAAGGCTGTTTAGAACTGTCTCGAAGCGGCAATGTTGCTGCTGGTAATGAAATCACCTCAAGCTAATGCCATTTCTTATGCGCATCTTGCTGTTCACTGGGGCTTAGGGGCCTGAAGTGCATAAAAACTACCTGAAGCGTTCCTCCTCAGATGATGTTTTTTGACTACCTTCAACTGTCGTTTGCTGAGCAATATCTTGTAGAAAGGTATACTCGCCATGACCCTTCACATTTCCAATGGACGACACTGATACATCTTATACATCCACTGTTAATTCATCGCTGTTTTTACCCCAGATATTGTGATCCGTCTTCATGACTGCGCAGCATCCTGTTTCAATGCTCAAGAGCATCTGATGCATTCCACCACCCTGGCTTGCCATAATGGGAGCCCGACTGACCAGGCGGCGAGCAAAAAGTCCCGACACTGAGAATTAGCTATTTGCATATGCTCATATGTTACTGTCATCAGTCGCTGACATGGCTGATTTGAATTCTACGGCGCATGGCTATGGCACGCACAGTGCCTTATAAATTGCCACACCCAGTTCCCTCAGATCCCCCAAAGAAGCACACAATAATGGGTAGCTTGTACATTCCACCGTCAGTCCTTGTTTTTCTGCCCGACAGTGGAGAGCTTCGAGTACTGACAGTATGTCACTTAACGACACTTCTAGTGCGCTAGCCAGCCAAATTGCTCCACAGTTCCTTGAATACTTCGACCAGTCGTCCCACTCGGAGGTCTTAAAAGGTCAAATCCCCCAGAGTAAGGTAGCCGTAAAAAAGGTGAAACCTTACGGTCATGCTCAAGGCATCGGAACGCCACAAGTACGATCTTGCCAAGACCCTTTATATTCATAACCGTTGCTGAACGTTTATAGCTTGAATTTGCTATGAAGCAGTGGGAAAGGGCCACCCACTCAAGCGTCCTGCGGTTCCTCGGTCTTTGGAAGAGCCCACTTAGCCCTTTCCCAGTGCTCGTTACTTCGTTCCTTGAGTGGAATATAATTGATTACGTCTCCACGATGCCAGGTGCCAACAAATATAGCCTGGTATGTTGTGACCTCCTTATCTAGTACACTACTTTATGTTCATGCCCTCTAATCCATTTTCAGATCTTTCCTATTGCTCTTGCACTGGAGTACATGCACCAGCAGAACCCTCCCGTCCTCCATGGAAACATAAAGGGCGTAAGTGCTGTATTGGTTTACTTCATATTAATTCCTCATATAATGAAGTCCAATATCCTGGTTGATCGGACTGGGAAGGCTTATCTCTCTGATATTGGAATTTACAAGGCACTTTCTAAGCCAGACCAAGTTGATCCCGAAGTCCGTTGGAAAGCACCAGAGATTGTACTGGATAACAAGCCACACAGCACTGCGTGCGACGTCTGGAGCTTTGCAATGACAATATTAGAGGTCCTACTCCCTAACTAAAACCCTTTCTGACCTTACAGCTTAAATTCTTTTACGTAGGTTTACACTCAGGAACGACCATTCTGCGACATACCCTTTGAGGCATCCATTGTCGTTCAAATGAGAGTGGTCCAAATAGTACCACGACGACCCCCGAATGCCATACCTGATGAAAGTCTTTGGCAGCTACTCCAACAATGCTGGAGTTACTCGCCCTCTGAGAGACCCGGGATGTCCAAGGTCATTTCTCAACTTCGTAGTCTGAGGGGACAGGCTTGGGTGCGTTAGTACAAGCAAGGCATATTATGAATGAGGTAGGTTTCCTCCAGCTTCAATACCAGGGTTTACATGCCCTAGATACCCAAATATAAGTTTCTGTACCTTCTTTGTTATCCAAACCAAGACCCATGTTAGTGTTGTCTCCTCAGGACTGGAAAGGGGCAAACGACAGCTCAAACACATACTTGGACCTATAACCAGGTGGACCACTTGAAGAAGTTGTTGTCACCAAAGGCATCCAGGAAAGGAAAGAAAGCTTTGACACTTCTGGGACTGAGCTCAGCCCAAGATATCTGATCCCTGGTGTCAAGCTTATCCCTTGGTTCTCTATCAGGAGACTGAACACCTGCAGCAGTGAAAATGTGCCAGTGTCGTGGCTGGGCACTTTTGGTGCATAGAACATCACAAAGACTTCTCGATGAGGACCCCAGACTAGTGGGCATATGTGACTATTGCATCCAGAGGTTTTGGGTGTGCTTAATGAAAATATGATCTGACTTGTCTAGATATTGCAGAAAGAATGACTTGGAGGTGTTGTCAAGAATAATGTTTATTGTCAAGATGAATCACTTCCAGGCAAACTAGCTACATCTGAGGGTGTGGGCAGGCAGGGAAACTGGACTGAGGTCTTATGTGTAGTAGATGACAACCCATGGCTACTGCCAGATCAGCAAAGAGGCCAAAACTATATATATCAAAATGTACTATCCAGATTCCTTCCCAGCCATGTGGGATGCTCTTACATAATATGCTTGTTCCCAAAATTTCACCACAACTTGGACTGTCCAAGTTTTTAACATCTCCTGTGAACTGGCAAACAACTTTATTTGTATGAGTCTGGCTACTCTCAGGAGGGCTTGGGTTCAAGTCCTGGTCTAGCCAATTCTAATGCACCTCATAAACTCAATAGAGGTGTGTTGGGATAAATTTTGGAGTTCCAGCCCCTGTTTAATAAATTTTGGTGCTGTAACTGGATGGCAAGCCTGGTATACTTTGGACATGATGGGACTGCCTTGTATTCATCTCCTGATATGGTAAGCTTATGTAACATTGGTATGTATGTATTAAACTTGACAGTGGTCATGACTGGTAGTGCTTGGACATAACTTGTCCTTATCCTGACTTGTATGATCTTGACAGGTCTGAGCCTTTTTACTGATGTGGCTGAAGTGGCAAATGACAAGCAACTATCTAGTACTAGTGGCTATTGATAAAGTGTCTGTCACGTGACACTACCCAATCAGTCGTTCGAAACCCCAGCAAGTCCACTCCTACTTGCTCGTCTCATCTCTCCTAAAAACAACCGACAAAGCCTTGACATTCTCCACGACCTCCGGCCACGCAGTCCGATGTAACATCACACTCTTCTCCGTCGACTCCCTAGGCTCCCTCAAAAACGTCGCATGTATCTCCATCGTCGGCGGGATCACTCGTATCTTCTCGCCTTTGGCCGTTCCGTTCGCTGGAACCTTGAGTTTGTCGTCTTCGGATTCAAATACCGATCTGAACAGGGTTTCTGCTTCCTGTAAATCAGGTGGGGGGGGGGAGTCGACGGTCCGTCGGTCAACGATCAGAATACAGACATGAGAGATCTCAGGAGATAACACGCACATCATAGGTCATACTCGCCAAACTCTGTCTTCCAAACGCCATGGTCTGAGTACTCCAGAACCCGGTCCTACTCACGCGTATTTGTGGAGGCGTATACAAGGACCGGAAGTACTCTTGGATGCCGTTGAACAACTGTGATATTTCGGATTTTCCTGGTATGTTGGGTTGAGCAGATCCAGCAAACTGCGATGATGCGGATTGCTGGGGGGCTTGTGTGTGGTGGCACATGCACTGGCATGCCGTGGTGCGATGGTAATTTGCTTGTGACCCAGGAGCAGACATGATGGGAGCGAGAAGACAAGCTATAAACAGTGCTGCAATTCCCTGGTGAAATTAAGCTCAAGCGCTCATTGATACTCCGCAGCAACTCCATCCATAAAGTGGTATATTGTATTAACCTTTAACATATTGCATTACTAGTCGAGTGGGGGGACAGAAAACAAAGGAAATCAATATAGCAAGAAAATAATGATAATAAAGAAAGGAAAAACTACAATCCCCGAGGAAGAGGTTCGAGGAAGTGGTAATCAGGCCATACAAACATGAACACGCCACAAGCAGAGTCGAGGGAGAATGCACCCAAAATATTGTAACAGGAAAACAAAAGACATAGTCCCGGGTCCGCGTGCAGACACGCACATCATAGGTCATCTTCTGGATCCCAGCGTGAAATCTTATCCAGTGGTTGATAATAATACTGCTTGTACTTCTTCGTTACATTTCGCTTTCCCGGCCGCGGCATCATGCTGCGTATCAGAGCAGCTCGTTCTTGATCACAGTCCATTTCCGGGACGTAGAACCACCGTGCGTCCTTGGCCGCGCTGTTACCATCCTATACGATGAAAAGCGATAAGCCAACAGTAGGTGTACGCAATTGAAGATATACCTTATAGCTACTATCCACCTTTCCAAATACCCCACTTCCTCGGCCCGCGACACCACTCTGCAGCACACGGTCGAATACAACATGCCACTCCTGCTCACTTCGTTCTTCTTTCATGGAAGGCCGACTCTGGGTCACGATTTTGTATATCTGGGAGATAGGCAACGACGACGCTCGTGATGTGGCCATACCCTCGATAATCATACCACAAATCTCTGCATCTTCTTCTGCGATGCCATTCTGATCCCGTGTGACGCCATCGGTAAAAGTGAGTCGGGGAGGGGCCACCGAAGAAGCGCGAGAAGATGATGCAGATGATTCGGAGTCCGAGTCGGCAACATGTTTCGACCTCCTTTTCTTGGATGTTGGCGTTAAAACCTCCGAGGTAACCGGATTTTTACGCCGTTTGTTGACAGCGGCTTTCGGCTTGCCTTTATGGGGCTCTGTTGAAGTTGATGCAACTGCGATCTGAGGAGGACCATCAGAGGTTTTCACTCGTTTTCGGGAGGAGCCATCATCCAATTTTGAGTCTTGCTCTGATTTGGTTCGCTTGATGGCGGTTGCGGAATTCTCGACAGAAGCGGCAGGACTCGAAGAAGGCTTGTTTTCCGAGCTTGTTGAATTTCGCCGGGAAGAGAGCACTCTCGGGCTTGTGGGCAATTGTGTCGGATATTCCTTGGAACTTCCAGGGACATCTTTGTGAGCCGCGGTTGTCAGAATGCAGCGCTGAGACGAGTTTTCACAGATCCCTTCAGGCATGTTCGGCGGCGTGGAAGGCGGAGGTTCCATAGAAGTTTGTGTCATATGAGCTCCGGATTGGGGAAGGTCGGAATCGATAATGCCTGATTGTGAGGAGGCACATGTTGACCGTTCGTAGGGTGTGGGAGTCAAATCCAAATTCTGACAACGCGAGAAGCCATTAGCTATGGCAGCTGAAGAATACATGATGCGTGAGCAAATGCTTACAGAGGGGGTGCTTACGCCATTCTGATCCAACCTTCTCTCAATGCCTGTCGCCACCACACCTTGTTCCACGAGAATCAAGTCGAGAGCATCCTCTTCTCCGATTTTTGATGAGATTGGCGATAATGGGGATGATGGGGCGATGAGGGGTGAGGAAGGACTGGAGTCACCTGACGTTGTTGAATGAGTGGGGAGGGGTGCCAGCGAAATAGCCGGTGAGAAAGGAGGGGGTGATGAGGGTGGCAGAGGTGACGAGGGTGTCAAGATCTCGTCTACATCCATGCTGCTGTCTCTGTCGCTCGTTAAAGGCGGAAGGGGTTCCATCGATTCAAGGACTGGCGAAGCCGGCAAGGAGGGTAAGGTGGCCGGAGATGGTGCGGACGTTACTTCGGGTACTTCGCTCTCACGTTGTTTATCGGCTTCAACAGGGTGGGAAGAGGGGATGGAAGAGGGGATGGGTGAGGGGATGGATGAAGCCGGTTCAGATATGGGTCGAGAAGCGGTCAAAACGTCGGTAACGGATTCGTTTGCGGGGGCGGATTTGCGGGTCGGGAGCAGTAATGTATGTTGAGGAGACATAGGATCGGTTTTCCATCGACCCCGTTCGGCAGATGTACGGAAGCACATGGTACGAATTCCCAGATCGCTGAAAGAGAAACCTGTACCGTCGTCCTGGTCCTCGTCTGCCGAGTCTGAAAGGGGTGTGGCAGATCGAAGGGGGGTGCGGGTTGGTAGGTCCGTCCGAACATCGATTTCTGGACTCTCAGAGTACTCTGACATGTCAAATTCTGAGGCTGCGCTATAACGTTGTCTGTATAAGAGGGTTGATCGGGACACGAGGGAAGCGGAGTGATGCGGTTGCGTTTTCGGGTGCAAGCGAGGAGCGGAGAGTCGATGCCAAAAGGTATGTTGATTTTCATAATGGTCGTTTGCAACATTAAAATCTGCGCCCGTGCCGGCTTGAGGACTGGACCTGATATGCGCATAATCGTAGGCATGTTGGGTATTGTAGGGTGTCCTGGGTGGTGAAGACGAGCGAGGCGGCGATGAGAAAGGTTCTTGAATACGGTAAGAGTAGGACCATGAGGCCAACGGTGGTAGGGTGGGATCGACCATGTCGTCTGAGAGCTTTGCGAGGCGAGGGAGCTCCTTTAGAGAATGGAGAGAGGACGACATGGCAGTTAGGGTGATAAGGGGAGCATCACGTGTGCCTGCGTGTTGATTCATAGTAAACGCGTTTCGTCCGGAGTTTCAATTAATCCAGACTCCGTGTGCGCGTCGCACCGCGTGACTTGGATGATAACGTGACGTCCACCCCATCATCGCTAGCGCTGGCTGTCGACGGCGGCAAGATGAGACACTAGCAATGGGAGAGACAGTATGGGTGAGGGACTAGTCAGTGAAGGATATCAAACTTTGAGCGTGAGGACGTACTCCAATGACGCAGATAACGCAGATAAGTATTCATTCAAATTTGTGAACTCCCCTACATGTGCACACCACTGTTCGAGATGTTTCCTGCACGGTATTGGAGTGAGGGTCTCTCCATTCGGCTCGTAGAGGTGGAGGTGTATGGGAATTGCTATCCCACAATGTCTCTTGGATGCATGATCAAGTAAACCATGGTGTTGTGAGCAGAGCGAGGATCACATATCCTCCTGGGTCATCATCAATTTTGAAAATACGAGCCCGAATCGCTTGCTGCGTCTATTGTCTGCATGCACAAGGAATGAGAAGATTTGGTGGTCGCGATGGGTGAGGGAGAGTGTCAAGGTATACAGTGTGCCCGCTGGCGCTTGCTCCTATCCTCGCCTATCATCAACCAACGTCAGTGAATGAGATCATTCGCCCACTAAGCAGCCCATATCTGCGGAGAAACGAGTATCGTGATAAGACCCCATCGCCAAAAAAAATAGGCTCACCTTGGTGGGCAGAGGACTACGAACGAGTGGGAGGAAGGTATTATCGAACTAGCCACTGCAGGCTGCTAATTTAGTTTGTGAATAATCACGTGAGCACCCGATCTAGCTCTGCGATGTCCACAGTCACCAAGTGCACCAGTGCTGCCCTTCACCGGATAATCTTGTGACACTTGGTCGCATGTCATTTGCAGAGTACTTGGAAAAGATGGATTACAGTGTATGTATGGGCCTAAGAAATTTCTTGGGGCCTGCATAGCCTTGCTCCATGAATACTCAGAGATGCTTGGGCTCATCCGCGGTTGATTCCGCCCGCACAAGGGTTTCGACTGGGATTCATCCCAGAGCTATGCACAAGAGAGAGAGATACATACGTTGACGACGATCTGTAGGCTGGGTGGTGATAGATTTCCCCATCCACCAGCCAGGGCAACCAATACGGCATGGTGACAATCAGGGCCGTGGCTAGGGCGTGTAGTTGCCGGCCGTAACGCCGATGGCAGGTTTCCAAATACGGATGAGTCTCGGCAATGACGGATAGAGATTGTTGCATTGTGCAATGTCCATCTCTCCTCCAACTATCACAGCATCCTCTCCATGTCCTCATCTTCAGCGCCGTCCGCAACATCTGCGGCAGCAGCTGCCTCTTCTTCCGCCGCATCCAATACCATCCAAGCAGGGAGCAATCTCAAAGTCCGTGTCTCCACCACTTGCACTGAATGGTGCCCAGAGACTCATATAGTTGGCAATTGCCAATCCAGGTTGTCGGGATTATCCTCGCAGTAGTCAGCGGGCTTTTGATAGGCTCCAGCTTTGTATTCAAAAAGAAAGGTCTCCTTCGCTCGCAGGCGGGCGGAGAGCTCGGCGAGGGCGTCGCATATCTCAAATCAGTATGTAGCTGGTCGTTTCGACTTGAGAACAACAAACTGATACTTCTGGCCCAGCCGTTATGGTGGACTGGAATGACTAGTGTGTACCAGTATTATGACGGCACTCACCGGCAGCTGATAACTATCACAGTGATGATATTGGGTGAATTATGCAACTTTGCTGGTTCGTCCAGAGCCTCTGATCTCCATCCTGTGTTTTGTTTGACGTCTTTTACTCAGCATACGCATTTGTGGAGGCCATTGTTGTAGTAAGTGCGCTCCGCAAGTTGGCACACACGTCACATCAACCCCGTCGGTATAGACACCACTTGGAGCGCTTTCTGTCGTGGTCTGCGCCATCCTCTCCTCGTTTTTCCTTAAGGAAAAGCTCACATTCTTCGGCTGGCTGGGTTGTGGACTCTGCATCGTAAGCATGCTGCTTCCTCACCTTGACCAGGGTGTTTACTCTGCCCCTACAGCTGGGATCCACCATTATCGCACTCAATGGTTCGACCCCTAGCGCCTACTGCCTGGTTTCGTTCTCATCGCATATTCACCCTAGGTCCGAAAGAGGAATCTGTCGGTCAAATACGTGAATTCCAGAAATTGTTCTTGTCGCCTGGTTTCTTGGCATTTGCTGGATCACTTATTGCTGCCTCGGTGGTCATCATATTCTACTTTGCTCCCAAGTGAGTAGCATACAACATCCTTGCTACTGCAGAAGTCTCACATATGGTCCAGATACGGGAAGAAGAACATGCTGTGGTACATCGGTGTTTGCAGCATGATTGGAGGTATCTCCGTAAGCGTTACCACTGGCCTTGGCGCGGCGATAGTGACAACAGCGATGGGAGATAACCAAGTAGGTGTCATTTCGCCTCTGACCGTGGTGTTATTAATTTGGTCTCTAGTTTAAATATTGGTTTATGTATTTCTTGGCGGCATTTGTTGTTGTTACCCTGAGTAAGTGTGTTGGTGCTGCCTGTCAGGCTGAGTTAATCATTTGCTGCAGTTCTTGAAGTTTACTATCTTAATGTTGCTCTGGCACTCTTCAATACTGGTACGCTTACTTCCGTACGCAGTGTTAATAGTTATCTGACTTGCATTTCTAGCTATGGGTAAGCGATTGGCGATGGAGGAAGAACTCACATACTGACCCAGTTTCTAGTGACTCCCACTTACTATGTCATCTGTACGTCTCCAGTTATTGCTGATAAATCAAACATTCCTAAAGCTCTCATAGTTACGTTTTGTTCCATGGTCACCACAGTTGTGAGTGGAAACAGGCCCACTGATCAGCCGAAGCCAACTTTTTGAGCTCATATCCTCTAGGTGCTGTTCCAGGGCCTCAAAGCATCGGTAACACAAATCCTTACTCTGGTCATGGCCTTTCTTGTTATCTGTGTCGGAATCACCATTCTTCAAATGTCCAAGGTCGACCCTGTTCAACTCAAGAAACTGGACCGCCGTTCGACAATCCTTCTCCAGGCTGCCCGGTCGCAAACCGAAACCGCGGACGAGAAAGTTCCCATCGGTTTGGAAGATCCTGGAATGGATGCTCTTCGCGGTTCCTTCGGAACTTTCGGCAGCATTATTCGCGCTAAAAGTGTACGCAGAATGAGCCAGAGCAGTGGCCGTGGATTTGACTACCGATCTCGTCCCCCTGGTGCGGCGGCCCCCTACACCAGTACGCTGCCCTATGCAAACGAAGATTCCCTGGATGGGTTGAAACGCCATCAGCTCTATGATGCTCCAGTGCCCAAGGACAACGAAGCGGCATCATTAAGAGCTGCATCAATACACTCACAGGTCGTTAATAAACGCCCCACCATCAAATTTGATAGTCAAGACGTCGTTCATCAATACAACCGCCCCGGTACAGGGACAAGCCAAGCGTTTCACGAACATCGCGCCGCTCAAGGTAGCCCAGCCCCGGGCGTATACCCACCCCTACCTCCCAAGTCGCCCCAACCTGCCGAAGACAAACTTCTGGAAATAGAGAGCCCCGTGTCCGATACCCCGATCACCAATACTGCTGTGTTGGGTGGTGATAGCCAAACAACTATTATCCCACCCCACCTGGAACGAAGTCTAAGCAGTGAAGTACACAGTGCACCGCCCACGATGTATGCTCGATTCCGGTCTCCGCCTTCGGCTTCAGCGCGAAAGGATTCTCGAGAAATCTTTGAAGATGTACGAAGTTCGGGAACGCTTCTATCATTCCCTTCTGTAACAGATTCTGCGCGGAGTGAAGGTTGGGACGATGAGGAGCTAGAGCGGCAGAAGGAAAGTGCGAGGGCAAAGGAGCGCGGCAGGTCGGTTAGGAAATATCCGAAGGGAGATGGAGATGACGACAGGGAGGAGAGTGTATCCCTGTGGAGACGGGCGACGATGAGTGACGAGGATGAGCCGCCGTTGCCAGCTGGAGGAATTAGACTTGTGGGGCGCTGAGGCGCAGTAACAATTTTGTGTTTACCTGTGGATCTTTGTGTATTTTTGTTGCTTTACCTTGTTTTTCGGCCGCTGGACCAACTCTGTAACCCTGTATATCCTTGGGTATTTTACAATGGGTGATTGACTGTCATGATCATGATTCTGTTTACGCCATTTTTTCCGTCTTATTTTTGGTTCATCGGACTCTTTTACTAGCTATATTGTTTTTGTACCCGCACCCATACCGTATGGGCTACAATTCAAATACGCGCAAGAAGGCCGAGTGCCGAGCTTAGATGTGGGTATTGTTCCAAAGAGAACGAACGACAAAGTCCTCCGGTCGGGGATTCTTGACACGAGAAAGAGACGGGTTCATCTCGAAGCGCACTGTAGAGATCAAATGGGGGACATGAAACACATTACCGGGTGCCGAAAGATCTACGCACGAGTTCTGTGGATTCCAGGTATGAGGTAGAACCCATTTGTCGGCAGACCAGTCTCGACGTCTACGAAAATACCCATTGTTCCGGCTGGATGGTCGATCCATGTCCACGCGGCGACGCCACCCTTGGCAGATAAAGTAAAGGTGAGATCGTTACTGTGGGCAATGGAAATTTCCGGATCCTCGAGCTTCGCATTGGCTAGAGATGCCGGCGTGAACTAGGAGGAGCAGCTGTCAGCCCTAGTGATATTGCAAGTGAAGTAGATGACGTACCCATTGCTCATTCGTTACAGTACGGCCGTCGACCTCTGCCGTCAAATTCAAGAGCATCCAAACGTCAGTCGCATCGTAGCCGTCTGGCAAGATACTTTGCAGACCCTGTTGTTGGAGAATGACCGAATTGTTCAGACTGGGTACTGTAAACGAGTGTTTCTGAGAGCTTAGTGTATTTCCTTTCCAGTCGTACCACGTCAACTGGGCAGTGCCTTCTACGGCTTCCCACCTATCCGATATAACGAGCACTTCTAGCGTTTCATTCTGCGCCGTCCAGAACGGGTAAATCGTCACAGGAGAGAATACTCCCGTCAGTCCGTAGTGAAGGACCTTCCATCTGCCAGAATATTCGATGCTAGACCAACTAACTCCTTGCCAGATATCATTCAACTGCCACACCAGCGCGCCTAGATTGTTCTCGCCTTTACCGGCACCATGTCTATACCACGCAACTTGGGCAACCATAGCGAGGTTTTGGAAGACTTGGGTGCTGTAGCACCATTGCGCGAATGTCTGGTTTGGATTGGACTGAGAGTCGATGGGACGAGGAAACCACGCCTCTACTGCCATCGTCATTTGAGCTTGGCCTTGAGGTGCATTTGGATTGGGGAAGGCGAGGTTGCCGGCGGGTGGATGATGGTCCCTGGACATTACGACAGTGGAGTTGAAGGAGAAATCGGAGGGTGAGGTGAGAACTTCTTCCCAGCTGTAGAAGGAGGGCATAGAGTGGAAGCTGGAGGACGGCTGTGGTCAAGATCTTGCAAGAGTCGGAGGCATAACAGAGGACGTACCCGAATTCGTTCATGAAACTGGGTATAAGCACAAGATGTGAGTACAATGGCAACTTGAAAGGTAGGTTTAAAGCATGCGCACCGGATGACGGGGAAAGTGCTATAGTTGAATGCTTGAGATGCATCGTAGTTGTAACGCTCTGAGGGAAGGGAAGATGTTACGACTATGTACAGCCTGGAATATGAATAAGACGTACCTCCGTTGCCATAGATTTCACCAGGTGTGGCGTTACTGAGTCGAAGCTGGTATGGATCCAGACTCAGGACTCCAGTGGTCGTGGAGCAATCAGTGTACGGAACCTATCAGAATGTCAACATATGCGCTGAACTGGGAGTACGAGGGACCCACAGAACGGGTCTCGGCTGATACAATCGGTTGGAGGAAATCCTGGAATAGGGCGACAAACTGCAAAGGTTACGGTCAGTGGCGTGGCGGATGGTCACAACCCCTGACATACTTCGTTTAAGTAATGGGTCCCGTTGTCCAGTGTATGCACAGCAGTTGTTACGATACCCTCAATCTCATTGCCGCCCGCCCACTGTGCATTACTAGGATGCCTATTAACCCTCCTCACGTTTTGACGAACTTCAGGTTCAATCGACTCCAACAAGAAGTCGTTGATCGGGTACATCGAATCCGAGAATATCAACTCAGACCAGGCCAAGATACCCAATTCATCGCACAACGAGTAGAAATCATAAACGCCCCCCGCAACGCTTGGGTGAGAGGGCTGGTAAGTACCACCTCCCCAAATGCGTAGCTAGAGAACCACACATCCAGAAATTTGTCAGGGCCATTGGATGAAACGATTCATGCAGGGAAAGAAGACCCACCATATTCTGTCCACTCTTCACTGCGCTCTCGAGCACCCATCGCACTTGGTCTGTAGTTGTTCTCGCGTAGAAAGGGTCAAATGGAATGATGTTGGTACCAAGAGCATAGAAGGGTTTGCCGTTAATGTTAAAGTGCCAATTGTCGCCAGGAGTAACGCCTCGCGTCTCGACGTCCTCTTGGGTGTATCGTGCCTGGACAAGCTGTATAGTACGGAAGCCTGTACGTGTGTCGAAAGAGACGCTGTCTACAACGTTCCCCTGTGATCTTAGATCAAGAGTAACCGACAAGTTGTAGAGTTGAGGATTGCCGAGGTTGTGGGGGAACCACCGCTTGGGTATAGAGTCAGGGATCCTCCACACAGCGTTGACCCAGTTTGTGCCATCTCCACTAGTAGAAGGTGAGGCCCGGATCGCGGAGACCTGGAATGTTTTATCGATTTTGAGTTCTGGGAAAGCAAGCGTCAAGGAGGAAGACTGGAAGTCCGTGGACGATTGTACGCCCAGAGTGACGTTAACAATCCAGTCGGCGTCTTCCTTCGGCGGAACTGAGAATGATTGGCCAAGCTTGTAAATGTCAACGGAACTTTCTTCAATGAATACGGGACTTGGTGTGCTGATCCCATTGGTGTCCGGAGAAACTGGAGGAGCTCCTATGGTCTGTTTCTTTCCACTCGGGGATGCCAAGGTCACAAAATAAGCGGGTTTATATATGCCGGACGGGACGAATGCTGGACCCTGCGTCAATTCATCGAATTAGCTCACGAGAATCATATAGACTAATCACTCAAGTACGCACCCAATCCCATCCGAAGTCAGAGGCAATTTTTCGAACCCATTGGCGGACTCCCGGGTACTCATACTAATGACATCAGCTGAATAGAAGCTTGTCCGAGCTCAGAACTGCCTCACACTGTCACTAGTTCTTACGCCATTGCCATTTGGGAAGAATTCTGCGTCGGGTCTCGCTGTTACATTCAACCCGTATGTCCATGCAGACTCGAAGGCAATGACAAGTTCAGCATTCTTGGGGGACGCGAGTATATGCGTGACATCGAAGACATATTGACGGAATTGATTGTTGACCCATGCGAGCGGCTGGCCTGCGAGGGTCTAGAAAGGATATGCCTCAAGTACTGGACCTAAATAAGCAGTACGAGAACGTACGATGTTGGCGATCGTGTCTATCCCATAGAAAACAAGTAAGGTCTTCTTGGACTGTCGAAAGGCACTGCTTTTCAGGAATGGCGTGATATCGGCCGTGTAGGTCCAATTCTCATCAACAATCCAGCGTTGGGTAAAATCTATGAGCAAATCAGATATAAATATGTTGGAGTGAAACGAAAATGAATGATTATTACCATTTATCCCAAGCAATGGCTCGGTGATTATACCGGCGTTCAATAAATCTATATGCGCTTGGTTCGGAGGCCCAGTAGACGGGATGTTAAGAGTGCCATTCGAGTTCGTCAATGTCCAGTTTAGACTCGCTAGGTTCACGACATCTGCCAGAGCAGGCGCCGCAAGTAATGCTGGCAAGACCAGTCGAGAGAACCACAAGCACGGCATCTTGTGCGATGAGGTGTGTGAACGCACAATATTCGGCCCCATTTATAGGAGCCGGATTGCTACCTCATGAGGCGTCATATACATACACGAGGGTCCCAGCCACCAATAATACGGCCATCTTGTGTTCGCTGGTGGGAAAGAAGGCGAGAAGACGTATCATGGGACTGATGAGGGTTGCGAAGTTCTTCTCCGAAGTACTTTCTTCTCTGAAGGACTCGCCCTGGGAACTCGCTCTGACTGGAATCCTGGCTTAAGTGTCTGATTCAGTTCGTCTCCTGTAAAGTTGTAATCCAGCAAGTCTTTATAGAGCTCGTTCACCTGAGATCGTCAAGAGAGTAAGAAGTAGAGCGCTGGGAACCAGCGATAAAAATAACCCAAGACTCTCTGAACCCGTCACATGCCCCGATCGAACTCCAGGCCATGACTTCACCATTGTTCTCACAAAATCCATGAATTCCTGAACATCGACACGAATCGTCTTCACCAGTTCTTCATCTCAAACAAAGTAATTTATCCTTAAATACATGACTTATTGATTAAGCCCCAAGTTGTTCGGAAGGATCTCAACCCAGTAGCTAGAGAACGCATACGTCAGACAATGGAACCATGGTCGTAAGTCGTGACTCACCCATCAGGATCCAGAATGAAAGCAATAAACTTCATCCTCCCCTCGCTCGGCCTTTTCTTGAATGGGACACCAAGCTGCTCGAAGCGTTCGCACGCTTTATTGACGTCGTCCACCGTAATAGCGATATGCCCAAAACCTTTCCCAGGCTCCTCGTTTCCACTGGCATATCCCTTGAAGTTGGGGTCCGACTCCGTACCGTGGTTGTGCGTCAACTCCAAGATACCTGTGGATTTATGAAGACAATGTACGGATCGTGGTCAGAAATGGGTACCTTCGCGGCCAAATCTAGTCGCTCTCTTTTCCTCCAAAGACAATTCACGTCCTTCGTGACTGTAGGCTAGGAAGTAGAGGGTGAAATCACTGGCTTCATACTCTAGATCAGGGTTAGACTACGGCAAGTGTTGATGAGAAGGCCGATCTTACTGTCATACAACTCCATTCCAAGGACCTACATAACGTTACGTTGTTGGTCCTAAAATGCTGACTTATTGACGCCAACTAAGAACTTACGTCTTGATAGAACTTCAACGAAGCCTGGGGATCCTTGACCCGGATCATTGTGTGATTGAACTGATTATCAGTTATGTAACAAGTCAGTAAAGTGCTTATTTGGTTCGCATCCGGCATTCTGACCTTGAAGCTAGCGGTCTCTGCAGTGCGCGGCATTGTATGGTGATGGAGGGGAGTTTGTCAAAGGTGCGATCGGGGGGCATCTAGGGTTCTATTAATGCACTTAGGCAGCCATGCATGACGACATGATCAGTCAGCCATCTGTCTTGTTCCGGACTTCTTTTCCCAAAATTGGGGTGACCATGGGTTCACTCACTGGAGATTTATAAAGCATTGTGCATAACACAAACTCCTCAGTCACCGGGATGCACTTAGATAATACACTTGTTCCAGGGTTTAACCGGTTAAACAGCGGGTTAGAAACTTGTTCAAGTTTTAGTTAAACTTCGGAACAAGTGTATTATCGAAGAGCGTCCCGGGTGACAGGGAATCCGTGCATGACAATAATGTACTATCAGTTCCACAAGCACAGATGAGCACTCACCTAGCACTAGCTGATGCATTCTCCATATCAAAAGGTGAAAATGGGAAGGTAATTGAGCTAGGTTTCCGGGTTTCAATAACTGGATGGGGCACCATCTGCATCATTAGTTACACAACATCCAGCACAAGGCACAAGGACAGGGGCATTGACCGAAAGATTATATCGGGTGTTGCCTCCTGGAAACTGCCCGAAGCCAATGACTGTACTTGCAATCAGCAATTACAAGGAAAATATATACCCTCACTCCACATAGAAAGGTCTTGCACAAATCAGTTGCACTCCGAAAAATTAAGCGAAAACCAAATCAATTCCACAAGTATCAAATTACAGGTACAACAAAATACAAAACAAAGTAAGTATCCATCAGACAGACACTCCTCTCGCAAGGCAAGCCCAACCCAGAACTAAAAAGGTCTGGATCCGGATCAAGCCTAAACGTCCTCGAGACTCCACATACGGCGGGAGCCACAGTTCTCGGCTATAACGAGAGAGCGCGTAATATCATCGGTTGGATATGAAGGATGCGGCATTTGTAAAAAATGCGAGACTCGGTCAGTTTCTGTAAACAGATCCTGTTCGAGTATGTTCTAAGGAAACAAAAGATGTGCAGTATGAGGTTTATATATTATTTGTGTGTGGTCCGTGCGCCGGGGTTGGGTAAGCGGAAATTTAGGATTTGTGGTTTGGGTTTGACTGGTCGCTTGACGGATCAATGATTAATTTATGAGGGGGTGTCAGATCGGTCCGGAAAGAGATGTGGCTGGCTGAGATGGGGGCGATAGATAAAAAACGTTGTGTTCATAATACAATGTAACAGAGCAAGACACTATGTTAGTCAGAAAAATTCCGTGCAATATTCAGACAAACCAGAAAACCAGGGGATAGTGTCATCACCATCGTAACATTAACCGCCCACACACACACACACATCGAGTCCCAAATCCCTAACACTTGACAAGTCCAGTATTCAATACTCAGTCTTCTCAGGATCGTCAAATCCCTCAACAGGAACATTCCACTTCCACCTGCCCTCCAAGAAACCCTTTGCAGTATCCTCCAATACGATCTCATTCCTCTTCTGTACGTATACCGTCTTGTCTGTCACCTTCTGACGTAGTGTCGGGATGTTCTCTGGCTCGATAGGGCCTTCGAGTAATTCAGATAGGTCTTCAACCGCTTTCTCCAAATCCCTTTAACACACGCAATCAGTCAGTGAATCACTATTCCAGCTTACCATCGAACGTACCTCTGGTTGGCCTCAAAGAGATCCTTCTCGTTGCCCTTCTCCAGGTAATAAGCCATGGCATAAGTCCATTTAAGCGTCATACGACACCGCTCAACTTCCTCCACTGCCTTCTTCATAAATTGTACCTGTAATGCAGTTCTTTAATTTGCGGAGCGCACTTAAGCGGGGATGACTACGCACCTCGATCCAGGTAAGAGAAGACGTTATTTGCATGTCTTCCATCTTCTTCTCAGTCTTGGCGTAGAGGTCCAGCGAGAGTTTAGCGGATTGCTCATGATTAGCCCAGCGGTTGTAGTACTACGCAGGAGGGGGATGGTAAGAGAGAGTGGCGGATAAGGGCGACAGGAAGACGTACGTGTAGATAACGCTCAAGTGACGCACGACTTCGGCTCTGAGCATCCCGAGCATCCACACCGGCCTTCTCATCATACCGGTTACAAGAGTACCAGGCCGTACCGTGTTCACTCCAAGGACCCATACAGACCCAACAAAATTCATGTTTACACTTCTTGCACGTCATATGGCTAACACAACCGTCAGATTACAATTCTCAACAGAAGACGCGTCTCGACGTACTTGCATCCACCGTTTTTCTCAATCGTACTCTGACACTGACTGCATTCCTTGGTGTTACTCTTAATCCAGTTCGCAGTCTCGCTGTCATCCCGACACTTCTTCAACCACATCTTTGCCACGCTACACACCACCGGCCGGTGATCAGTCTCGATGTTGCACCCGAAGCAGAACTTGTGTTCCTTCCCAGCCAAACCCCAGCCGCTCTGACTCTGGCTGGCCAGCGTCATCTGGTCACCAATACCACGTGCGCCACACGAGACCGTCGGGACCATAGTTGTAAGACTTGACTTGTCCGCTGCAGAGGGACAAGACACAGTGTTCGTACAACCAGGATAAGGACAGAACTTGAGCCTCTTGTTTGAGGCGACGTAGTGACGGACGATGAGTTCCTGGAAGTGTGACCAGGCCTTCCTGTTATCCTCTTCCTGTACTGGATCTGTTACTGGACCATCAGGTGAAGGGACGAGGACTGCACGAATAAAAGGATCGGGGCACACGAGTGCGCAACCCTCTGCCATGCACTTGACCGAAAGTTCTCCCTCATCCCGAATCTTGGACACGAGGTATGCATTCCAGCAAGCCGAGCAGAAAGTATGTTCGCAATCCAGCGCAAGGGTTCGGAGATCAGGGGAATCATCAAAACAAATGGGGCAGACGAAGGGCTCATCAGATTTGGGCTTGAAAGACCTAGGGGTGTAATACGAGATTGGGGGTGAGGTAGTGGGTGACTTGGTCTTGGAGCCACCGAGCGCTAAGAGTCTCGAGGCGCCACGTGCGGAACGGCGACTAGTGGCAGAGCTGTCAGTTGATCGCGTGCGGGATTGGGGTGAGGTAACAGTCGGCTCGGGCACGGTGACACCCGCGGCGACAAGTAGCGATGTGGGGTTATCCATGTACTTCTCAACAAGTCGCTCTTTGTTCCATTTCATATGCCGGAGGAGCATGCTGGCGACGCTTTCCTGTGTGACGCACGTAGAATCGCAAGCACGGAGAGGTTGAATAGCAGAATACGACTTACGTCAACCCCGCAAACGCTGCAAATATAATCCACGTCTTCCTTTATGAGTTTCTCCACAGCCGTCTGGCTCAGTGACTCATAGTCGACCTCATACGCCTTGCGCTTGCCTTTGGGCACGACCTTGAAGTCGTCCCCTCCATAGACATCCATATCCATATCATCCTCAGAATGCCCGGATACTAGTGGGCGGGGTAAGGCCGCGAAGAAGGCAAGGAAGGGTAGGAGACTCACAATCATCCTGGGTGCCGTCTAGCATCTCCTCATCGTCGTAGTAATCGGCATCATCGTCTGAGTAGTCGTAGTCTGAGGACATTGATGTGTACGTGAGTTGTTTGGGGTGTAGATCGATGTGGTTGAGTGTCTCTAGCGTGTTTGGTCAGACGTCGAGGAGATTGCTCACCCGGCACCTCTTAAGTGTCCACACAGACCCACGTGACCCTAATGAGTGGCGATACACCTGCCCTGCTTCCCGTCTCTCTCTCGCCTCGGGCCCATGACTCACACTGTGCGCGTGTGCCGTAGTTCATCTCACTGTCACCCCACATCCTGGGTCAACGCTACGTCGTCTGCGCTGTTGGTCTGAGCTGTGAAGTCCTTTCGCAAAGGTGTCATGTGATCACGTAATCGCTTCATTCGCCAATATCACTTCCTGCATCCTCACCACCAAGATGAATAACATGCGCATGGTAGGTCGCTTTTTCCCTGCGGTATACTGCACGACACACATCACCATCAGCTAGAACACAACGAGGAGGACGACACTGCCGAGGTCACCTGGGGTGCGTTTCCAGACCATTTGTCTGTCTCCTGTCAGTTGACCATGGTTCAGAGGACCAGCAACGGATCAACACGTTCTCGAAGCTGAACACGCGGGTCAGGGCATTGGAAGCGAAACTTGAGGATATCAAAGTGGGTGCCTCGCACACTATGCATGTCTTTGCGCTGAGTTATTGGCACAGCAACAGAAAGAGGCTCTTGATGATCTATCAACTGAACTCGAACTTGCTGATGAGGACGAGCCCGTGCTGTAATTATTCATTCCGTAACATTTCCTCAGTGTCTCAAGAATCTTCCAGGTACAAAATTGGCGAGACATTCTTGCATCTGCCCCTCCCAAAAGCGCTCAAACGACTGGAGCGCGATCAGAAAGATGTAGACGAACGCTTCATAAAGGTGGCTGGAGAAGTGGAAGATATTGAAACCAAGATGAAGGAGCTAAAGATCGTTTTGTATGCAAAGTTTGGCAAGGCCATTAATCTGGAGGAGTAGACAGGTATCTTGATGTCCACTGTGCACAGTAGGAACTCACTGATGATATGTGGAATAGGCAGGTGTATCTATGTTATGTGCATTACTACGCAATTCCATCGTCACTAATTCACCCATGATGCATGATATATGAGTGTTCGCCGCTCACCCATCAGACCTATCAAGCAGAAGGAAGACAGACAAAACATCACTCAAGACGCGCTCGGGATCTGTCAACTGGAACTTAATTCTTCACGCGTTGTTCGGCTACTCTCATCGTCAAAAGCTTTCAATATTGTTCTCAGACCTCTATGTCCGGAAATACAAGACGTGGCTGTTAAACTTCGCGATAAAGAGATGATTGGACCTTCCATTGATGCAAGCACACAAGACTGTTTTGGCACAAAACCATCCATCCTTCTGAGTGTCGACTTTCGAACAAGTGTAAACTATGCCGCATCCCATTCGCCCCCTTATTCTTTCGCAAATTCTTAATCAAAACATCACCTCAACAGCTGGGGTATCAATTAAGGTGATAGATAGCCAATACGGCGCAGGGCGCTTGCTGCGTGGCGGCTGCAATGTGTAAGACACTAATACAAGTCTTCGATCAAGTGGTCTTATTATTGCCGCCTCCACGATTGACAAGTCCAGGACTGGAAAGATCAAAGCGACAAGACTGGTTAGCGGATCGCGTCATGCGACCCACCAAAGGAAGCAACGTGCCGCCTCAAGGTATGAGTATCATGCGACCATTGCACTTACCTGTACCCGTGCCCATCTCCGCCCACATCTGTCCCCAGCGGGGTGTCAGTGTCAGGCACCCATGAAGATCGCTAACTAGAGGCTACGACCTTGTTGGCGCATATCAAATAATCAATGGCACGAGGAACTAAACTAAAAGGCAGAAAGGGAACCAGTAGAAAAGATTTACTTGGCTTGGCGGTGGACCGTTTCCCTTTCCCCACAAATCCGATATCGGGGGGTTTTACCTTCCCTGCGGCCCTTGATATAGCTGGCTCTCTGTGCCCCGTTGTCGCAATGGTGACTCCTCCATCACTTTCGTGTCTGTCTCAAGATGGGCATTGGTGAGTCCGCTCTAATAAAGGTAAGTCACAGGAGCGTTGAATTCCGAGTGAATTAGTCCAGTGTTCTACTTCATAAAACAGTGGTCTATATCTAACCTCGCCTAGAGTTGCGATGCGCTGGTGGCAGCAGGAACTCGTTAAATCTCTCGTTTTCTAATCCGTGTGGCAGAATTATATGGTAGCCGCAAGATGCTCAATTTTCCTGTTGACAATACTCCCTTGAACGAACTGCCTCACACTGTTACGTTGATCACACGAAATGGTAGTTTAATCTGATAATTCGTGACCTCTATTCGGGTATACGATACAAAAGACAGGAACATAGCCGTCGAGTCGCCAAGATAGGTTGCAGGATCGACATGCCACTTAGTTGTTCAGGTGGTGATCTAATAACATTTTGTACATGTGGGATTCAAACACTTGACAAAAACCTGAAAGATGTAGATCTACATCAAGTAGCCAACCTATCTACTTAATATTTCACACCCAAAAACAATAGTCCCCTTCTCGCCAACTCAACCGCCTCCTCCAAATCCCTTCCATCCGCTGCAGTCCATCTTACGTCCAGCTCCTCTGGCGCTTTCCCTGACCTCAACGCGGTCTCAAACTGAGCTTTGCGCGCATTGAGTGCAGCCATTTTTCGCGGATCCGAGTGTCCAGTGAATATGATGAACGCAGTTCGTGGAGGCAGACTCGCATGAATGGTCATGAGATGATTGTTGAGGGTTTGTAGTGTTTCGTTAAGGACCTCCTGCGTAGGGGGAGGCGTTGGAGGGGGAGGTGGTGTATCTGGCGTTGCTTTCGGCGTTGTCCCTATCGCGATCGTTAGCCAGTAAGCAGTATTGGTAAAGGCAGAACACTCACATCCTTGAACATTCGCCAAACTCATCAGCCTCGCAAATGCAAAGTGGTGGGACGGCACAACATTCAAAAGCTCTTTCACCACCTCTTCATCACTCGAGCACCCAATCGCCGTACTCGCCTTACTCCCATGCATAACCGCTGGGTTCCCGTGATCCACGACCGCAGATTTGATGCTCCCCACACCGCCACCCGCACGTCTCGTCGACCTCGCCATCCTTTCAAAAATTGACTCGTAGTCAACTTTGAATTCCCCAAAACCTGGTCCGCCCTCGATTTTCCTCCTGAGCAATTCCAGGCATGCTCGTGCGTCTTCTTCGGGATCATGTCCACCCTCCCCCCTTGTCTGGATTTCCCTCCCACACCATTTTTTCGTGAGCCACGCAAGGCCAGGTTTGAGCGGTCGCCCGCGGGGGTGGTGGTATAGCACAGCTGTATCAATGCAGAGCGGGTGGCATATCTTGAGTGCTTTGAGGTCAGATTCGAGGGAATGGCCGAGAAGTATTGGAGTTGGCGCGGGTAGTGCTTCTGTGCCGTTGGTCGAGAAAGGGTTGGGGGAGGGAGGAGAGAGCAGTCGAAGGACATGTGCTTGGACCTGAGCATGAGTCGTCGTTACACCAGCCAAAGCCGCCGCTGTTATCCCAGACCACCTGCAAGGGGAATGAGAATTTGTACCTGAAGGGACAACAAGGTCACTCATACCTTGTGAGATAATCTGTCACAGGCTTGGAGGGCCTGACTAACTGGTCATAAACGACGAGGCCCGTATGGAAGTCCACAACACAGACGCGCGTTAGCTCCTTGCCGTCTTCGGTCTGACACTTCAGGGAGGGTGAGACGCATTTGCAATTAAGTAAAGGGGATAGACCATACCATTTCACAGTCGATGGCAAAGACGCGTTGTTTGGGGGCTTTTGATTTTTGTTCAGGTGTGAGCTCCTTTGGCTGAGGCGTTTCCACCCATCCTGGAGGTTTCTGGAAGACGTCGGCCATGTAGGAAGGAATCGGATAGTCATGCTCGATCATCTGTTCCAAAGAAAGCGTGAATTGAGAGGGATCCCGGTCCTTGTTGGCCTCTGCTGTACGATCGTTGAACGGGAGGAAATCTTAGACAAGAGATGAACGTACAGCTGAGCCTCTGAGCTATCCTCCTCTTCTTCTCTTCTCCGCTTACTGGTCCATTGAAAAAACTGCTCAGTACACTGTGCATGCGAGTCTGGTCGCCCGGAGCACGGGTGGGACAAGCATGGGTAAATGTTGTGGCGATGAATGGTATACTGGCAGCGGTGGAATTCGTGTTTTGGGATTTTGTGAAGAGAGGTATTGAGATCGGGAGGTTTGGATTCGAGGTTGCGATTGTAGGAAAAGGAGGCAATGCGAGAATTTCTGGAGTCAGTCCAGGTATTAGGATAGCGACGACCTTTTCAATGAGTTGGGCATTCTGAACGAAAACGGAGCATTAATATTGGTCTGGTCAGAGGTCGGAGAACGTACATCAATCCGAAGCCAATTCGGTGGTGGGGCGTCAGCAGTGACATGTAGAACGAGATCTCGAATATCCTATCCATGTATGAGTGGTGGGTCTCGCCCAACTGAGTCTAACTCACATCGATGTTCACGGCGTGGGTCCGTTTGTTGATTTCACTGTTGTTGTACATGAAGCGTGGTTGGCTCATCTAGAAAGCGCCAAGCGAGTGAGCAATGAGGAAGTAATATAGCCCGTGCGGCCAGGACGGGTAAGTTCCCGTCCTGGGAGATATGAGTAATTAGTACGAGCACACACACACATCACTTTTTGCCTTGGACTTTTGGTTTTTCTTCTGCTTCCGCCTCTCCACTTTGGTCCAGTCTTCAGTACCCATTGGCTGCGGCTGCGGCGACTCTGCAGGCTTGAGTTTCTTGAGATTGGGCGCCTCCAACGAGGTTTGGGAGCTGGGCTGGGAGCGTTTCATGGGAGAGCAGTTGAAGGAAGTTGATGGTTGTTTGTTGAGATCAAAACGAAGATCACTGTCAGCCGATCTCATCTTTGTGTTTGTGGGTGCATGATGACCTATCTTCGCCCATGCCACCTTATAAATCATCGCTATACCTTCGCAAGTCAGACCCTACCAACATCGGGGACGTAATTCCGGTTATCAAACATGTGTCCGCCCCTCTAGGGTCATTGTGCCTCATGACCCGAGGTCATTCCCTCTGACTTTATATTTCTTCCGTGGCTGACGCCATAATAAAAACACCGTTTCTTTGTTTACATCCCAACACGATGCTCGAGTTCGGTCTCCTCGACGCTTCAGTCTTCTGCTGCCTCTTGCTCGTACACTTATTCTATCGCTCCAGAGCAAGAAGGCGGCTCCCTTATCCGCCTGGTCCAAAACCGCTACCTCTCATTGGCAACACCCTAGATATACCCACCGTCAAGGGCTTCCAAGTCTTTGCAGAATGGGCGAAACAGTACAGTGAGTTGCTGATTTTCGCATTTGTGAATCTCGTTGACCGGTTTCAAAGGCTCGGATATTTTATACCTCGGCGCTCTTGGCAAGCACATTGTGGTTCTCAACTCTGTCGAAGCCGCCAACGACCTATGTGGAGAGCGCTCATCAATATATTCTAGCAGACCTCATCTCACGATGTGTGGAGAGTTGTATGTACACGTCACCGACTAGGACTATCCCCCATGCTTATGTTCTTCTAGGATGAACGCCATCCGCTTCATGGCCGTAATGCCTTATGGAGGTCCCTGGCGCGTGCGTCGCCGGATGTTCCAGCACCATTTTCCACCTTCCGATCCAAGTCGTATCACAATCTCCCGCAGTGAAGAATTTATCCGCAAGTACCTCCTTCCCAACATCCTCGACTCACCAGAGGATTTCCACGAACACATTCGCAGTGCCGTTGGTGGTATCACTCTTTCTTTAGCATATGGCCTACGCATGCAGAGATTCAATGACCCATGGATCCATCTTGCTGAAATGACGCTGCATACAACGACAGAGGCGGCCGTTGTCGGACGGTATCTCGTAGATATCATTCCAGCGTTGAAGTACATACCCGAATGGGTGCCCGGCGCCAGGTTTCAGAAGATCGGAAAGGAGGGACGAAAGATTGTCGACAATTTCTTTAGCCAGTTATATGACGCCGCCGTCCAAGAAATCGTAAGCTTGCACTGCTTCATCAACGTCAGACAACAACTTAATGCCGAACTACAACAGGCTGATGGCGTAGCTCAGCCTTCGTTCGTCTCCCTTGCTCTGGAAGAGGGCGATGGCAACAAGACTCCCGATCTGGAAAATGTCATACGCGAGACTGCTGGCGTCTTCTTCGCGGGTACTTACACTTTCTTTCCTCAACCTCTGCACCGTGTAACCGTCTTCTCTAGGTGGCTCGGACACGACTGTTGCTGCGCTCAACAATTTCGTCCTTCTTATGACGCTCTACCCTGACATCCAAGCTAAGGCCCAGGAAGAAGTTGATGCAATCGTCGGACATGATCGATTCCCGAGCTTCAGTGACAAAGCATCAATGCCTTATCTAAGTGCCGTACTCAAGGAAGTTCTAAGGTCGGTTCCCCAATTCAATTATTTCGGGATCCCTCAAACTGATTAACCATACATGTACGGCATCGATGCCAGGTGGCGACCCGTTGTCCCTGCGGGAATGCCACATTTTTCCACTGCGCATGACGTATACAAAGGATACTTCATACCCAAAGGATCGATTATCATCAACAACGCATGGTATGTTCATTTCTGACCCCCCCTTCGTTTGCTGGCTATCATATGGATAGGGCGATGCTCCATAATGAAGACACCTTCCCCAACCCGGACCACTTCGACCCCAACCGCTTCCTTACCCCAGCTGGCCAATTGAGGAAAGACGTACTAGATCCAGAAACCGTTGCTACTTTTGGTTTCGGGCGCCGGTAAGCCCCTGCATCCCTTCGGGTTCAACTTAGTGTTGTGATTACAAATTGGAAATAGAACATGCCCAGGTTCACAAATTGCGCTTGCGACCTTGTTCGTAGGAGCTGCATCGCTCCTTTTCGCATTCAACATCCTAAAACCACTGAACGAGAAGGGGGAGGAAGTTGAACCCATCGTGCATTATTCCGGGAAGACTATGGTTGAGTAAGTAGCGATTGCCAACGTGTTTTATGCCAAATTCATTGACCTTGAAACCGTTTGTCTTCTTTTGTAGTCATCCTACGCCATTCGAGTGTCGATTCATCCCGAGATCGAAAGATGCGGAGGCGTTGATCCAGTCTGAGGTTATGAACCTGGAGGAAAGACTCTGAGTCCGAGGGATGATTGACAGTTTTCGCGCTTGCCAAATTTTCGATATTGTCCTTCCCGCGTTTGAGTTTGTGACGACATGGTGAACCCTGGTCTTATGAGTGATCACCGAGGTTTAGCCGTCCTTGAAGTAAAGTTGTACGAACCACCGTACCTCAAAATGTCCACGATATCATCTGTCCCACTGTGCAACATTGACGACGACGCAAGAGAGGTTGTATACGTATCAATTTAAAAAAGAATATGCCAAATGTATAAAACGTTCAAGTTTCTGAACCTGATGCGACAACTTAAAGAGACCAAGAGGGCTCGCCCAGCACTAGAGCTTAGTCGGTTGATCTTCCCTTGTTTTTTGTCATTTCTTACTGGAAGTGCCGCTTCTCTTCACAGAATTGACTTTCAACGCTGAGATTTCTCTCCGAATTAAAATTAGTTCCGCCTGGTGCGAGGAATGTGGGAAGGGGCGCCACCTTGGAGGGTAGGGCACCCCCATCTTCTTGCCTTAGAGGCAGTCAATGTTTCAGTGCCAGAAATCAAGACCGGAATTGACTCCTCGCGGGGAGCCGACAGTACGTTGCTGCTTCGGAATGAATTTGATGTAAATAAATACTGAAAATCAGTGAAGGGCCACATATAAACACCATCAGGAGTGGCATCCATTGCAGGTCGCGGTGCTGACCACTCCAGGTTTCTCTTTGTGTAACGGTTGACCAATGTAACCCATTCACTGTCTTGTAACGAAACGGGGCGTATATAACAGATCAAGTTTCAACGATGCAACCCTGCAAACTGACGAAGTCCCTCAAATCACTTCAGTGTACAAATATTCCTTCGAAAGTGTTTCAACCTTCTTTGCGAGGCGTTGTCTTACAACGGAATGGCAACGCCTCGCCGGATGCACCCGGGGTGGATCAGTCGCAAATTGAATCGAGTGGAATGACACTCACGAAGTGATGGAAGCACCCTTAAACTCACCGTCATTATGACCGGTTCAACTCACCGCGGGTACAACTGAGTTCCGTCTACATGGAGTAGGTTAGAGCTCATGGAGCTTAACAAAAATACAATAAAACATACCTTAAAGTTTCCCTCAAAACTGCGGAGAGGTATGGTAGACACAACTGGTCTGAGAATTCGGGCAGTCAATTACGGCCAACTACTGAGTCGATCTCTTGCTGCGCCCGCTTCTGGACCTCAGGGTACTTGAGCATGACGAGAACGAAGGCCATAACAACAGTTTGGATCGTTTCCGCTATAACAGATGCGGGATAAGTGAACAATAGGGTCTGTTTGCAACCGCCTTAAGCGAGACTTTTTGGGAAAATTCCCCTAGCAACAAATTCCCCTAGCAACTCCACTCCGTCGCCGTGCTAGACTCTGAGAGACAAAATACTGTGGAGCAGTGGCGTTTTCCTTCTCAATGTCAGTGAAACCTTCGAGATATATTATCTTCGATCCTACATGCCGTCAGTCACCATCAACTGATCTCCAGTCATTCCTCACCAAGTTTCTCTCCCAAAGCTTTATAGAACCTGTGTCCATATTTCGTCGAAATGGATAGAGCGTTCCAAGGATTGGCCATCGTGGGAGTCCAGGAGGCAGAGGCAACAGTGTTCGTCGACGATAACAAAGTGGACAAGTACATAAACAGGCGCATATAAAGATGATGTCGTAGCGACGGGATGAAGGGTTTATGGCTACCCACCGAATAACGGCCCGTTTATATGACCACTTCCCCTATGGCTAGTGTGACAGGCCATCATTGATAGGTGGTAGTCGTTCAAAGCTATTCCAAAGCGGGAGCCAGGGGATACCACGGTAACCTAACGGGATCGGAGCTTGTCATTAGAAAGACTCAGTGACAAGTTACGTTTGCAGTCATCTTCATTTGGAATGATGGTCATAACTTCTGAACATGGAATACATGCAGAATGGTCATGCACGACCAGGTCTTGAGGACCCAATCCACCTTAAATAACACCAACTTATTCGGCGGACTTGAAGCACTTGAGGTTAAGTCACGCGAGTACGATAAATTGACTGTAGTGCTATGAAACACCAAGTCAACGTGGAGTTTCAACAGAACGAAAGCCTGCAAGTTCGAAGAACTAGTCAAGTACTAGATGTTATGGAAGCTCTTGGAGTGGAATACTCGACAGTTGAGGCCGTTGGAGCCTGAAGCCTCGAAGAAATCGTAACTTCCCCATTCAGATCAACAGAAGGAATCGAGAAGACTAGTGGGACTATACAGATGAGTCCGGTTTCTGGAACGATGGCATATCTGGTAGATACGGGTGGCGGGTGGTTTGCGACATTCTGGGTACACTGAGATGGATGCGATGATAGTGTTACTAATGGCGCCAGACAGGCTAAATCGGCTATTGCGACACCGGGTTACAGATTATCGACCCCTATTTCTCCCGAGTTCGCATTAATCACTCAGCTTTGCCTTTTCAACGTCACTAAATCTCTTCCCAACAACCATGCTCTCTTTCGTCCGCTCGCTCCGTCGCTCCCTCTCTCAGCCCACCCGTCTCCATTTCTCAACAACACAGCAGAGGACATACCTCACTCTCAAGGATGTCAAGGTCTGCTACTTTCATCTCAAGTGCAGCTCCCCCCAACTCAATCATGTCATATATCTATTTCTAGTATCAAGTAACCGCGACAGCCACAGGCGCCGGCCGCAATGGCCGCGTCGAGTCAAATGGATTCGGCCTTGACCTCGCAACTCCAAAAGAACTTGGGGGAACTGGAAATGGGAAGAACCCTGAACAATTGTTCGCCATGGGCTACGCGTGTATGTCGCCCTTGCTCTCTGCCTCCAGCTCGAATTCAAAGACAGATCCATCATATGTTTTATCCTACCCGCAATTTGTCGGAAATACGCGTATAATATTTCCAATGATATGATAGCCTGCTTCCTAGGAGCAGCCCAGCTCATGGCCCGCAACCAGAAGAAACCCAACCAAGCCGAGGCTGCCAAAGTTCATGTCTCCGTCTCCTTCGGTGAACCCAAAGACCTTGGAGGATTCGGGTTGGCGGTGGATATCAAAGTGGAGGGCCTTGATGACGAGGTGCTTAAGGCTGCTCATGAGGTACGTAGCCGCTACATGTCATATACCTTGCTGTGGGGTCGTGCTGATTTATTTTGTGTGTAGTTCTGCCCGTACAGTCGTGCACTAAAGCATGGCATCAACGTGAACGTCTCGAAGGCGTAGAACTGTTGAATGCTGTATATCGCGGAGTAATTGAGAACCCTCCGTCGCTAGAGATGTACAATATGAAATCTGGTTGGCCAGCACCTCATGTTCAACCCCTGAGCAACTAGACCCTTGTCAACCCAAAGGACGGCATCAAGAAACTAAGCTTTTTCCATGCGCGGGCAACTGGGTTTCATCGCATGTCACCAGCCATGACCTGGAGTGACTATGCATAGTCCTTGAGCGGCCCAGATCTTTCTCGGCTCCGTCTCAATCGCCCCCACTAGAGGCCTAGATTCGTTAAACTACAGACTCTGCACTTCGTGCATCAGCACTCGTCTGCCTTGGCCCCTTCACCTGGAGATCCCGTGTCAACAATCTACTGCTCATATCCACTTTTTCACGAGCTGCCTCAGTTCCTCTGTTGCGATGGGCGTCAGTGAAGTAACTTACTGCGCCCCCGAAGAGGGGTTTTACGAGTCGACCCTATCATTCTTATAGATTTGACCGGATCTCCATTGGCTGGCAGATATGAAGCCCTAGGCTTCACGTCTTGGAACTAGACCTGAATAGCTCCCAACTATCTTTCAATTCCCGTTTACTGGGACAACGTAAAAGTAATAAATAAAAGTAATTTGCCGATAGGCAGCTGCAATGGTTAATATATCAATAATCACAGGGTAGAGGTACTTGTCTTGAAACTACACTCTGCTCCGCATTCGTCTTGTGCTCGTCGAGGACAAGACTCTCTTGAACAAACCTAAATGCCCAGGTGCAGGTTGTGGCAACCGCAGCGTTTCAATCCAACAACGCGAAGCACTAAGCCAGGGGCCAACATGCCTTAGTGTCCGCTTGATATGCAACTGCGGATAGGGGTGTGAGTTGGGCCTAAGGATGCAAAGTCAGGCGTGGTAGTATCGGCTTGAAGAGGGGATGTTCGGTTGAATGTGCGAGCACGTCAGCGTCTGTCTGATGTTAGGATTCCTACCAAAGGATTAGAATAGAGTAGACTAAAAAGGGGCTATACGAATAAACTTGTTAAGAAAGCCTCGAGGGCGAGAGAGAGGGGGGAAAGCTATTAGCCGCCTAGGTAGGTAGATACAGCACAGTATTTATGCGTGAAGTACATACAGGTTGGGTTCAAGATATGAACGAGATCCGTTATACTCTACACACCCCGTAGAGACAAAACCAAGTCAGAAAAACCAAGGAAACGAAATAGGATAAAGAGGCAGGTTGAGTGGGTGATTAGAGACGAATCAAAAATTTGTTCTGTACAATGGGTAACGAATAGCATATGACTCGTGCTTCGCACGGCTAACGAAGGGAGCGACCAAAAAAGTTGAATAAACTAAAAAGATCGGCTACCGGTGACTTGTACCCAAAGCAGCGATCCTGCCGACATTAGTGAACTTGAACTTTGGGTAGTTAATATGCAAGGGTTGAGAAACGAGTACTGGCTACAGGTTGGTGTTTGCTGATAAATGTGTGCATTTGTCTATAGCCTACAAATGCAATTCATATCTACGGGACATTTGAACAGTACAGAGAGCTTAGCTTCAAGGTATTGATATTCCACAGCCACCAAGGACGAATGCGACCCTGTTTACAATGTGTACTGGTATTACTTCTGAGGAGCATTCACGGCTGCGGATACCCTTCTGTTTTTAACCAAGCCCAGAGATCCCGTATAGAGCAGCGAGAGAGTAGCTAGGCCATCCTTCTTACCCTTCGTTAAGGCATAAAATATACGCAAAAACCCTTATTTCAACAACCCTTCCTGTTCCAACAGGTTTCGCCACACGGTTTAGATGACCTCATAACCCATGTATTCCTTCAACAAACCCTCGACATTCTTGCCTTGGCGTGGGGTAATCCTACAAGGGAACGGGACCGGCTGCCTAGTCACATACACATCAATCAACGCCGTTGTACAACGCTCGTCTCTGGTACTGAAGACTCACGAGATCACGGATGGGTTGAAAAATTTAGGTGTGACTTCAATGGGATTCCCCTCAGAGTCTAACTCGGGTGTTATATCGAACAGTGCGAGCACTGACGCCGTCAGCAGGTATATCGTAGACATGGCAAATGGGGCTCCAGGACACGTCCTTGAAGTTGAAGCAGATGAGTTTTTGAAGAATCACCGAGGGAGGACTGAAGGCACGAACCTTCTTCCGAAACCGAATGTCGCGATGGCTTCCAGGTCAAGGATGTCCGTGTTTATCTTACCGTCTTTGATAAACCGATCTGGCTGGAATGCTTCGGGATTCGGGAAGGTCTTTTCATCATGGAGCATTGCACTAACATTCTCAGATTAGCTCAAGGACGTGTCAGATCCATGGATTCTTACTACGCATTCGCAAATACGACGCAATCTTTGGGTATGTAATATCCCTCATAGACGTCTTCACTGCTCGTCACATGAGGGATTCCTGTGATGGCTATTAGTTTCATTCCTTTCGCTGAGCTCAAGCTTTGAACCTAGCGGCAATACAGGGTTCCATCTATAACCAAAATGGTAATCGTACCAAAGGGTATGGGGGAGGGGGAGACATTACCTCAGGACTTCTTTCACCACAGCAGATAGATACGTCAAATGCGGTCGATCTGAAAAGTTGGGCAACCGATCATGCCCAACTATAGTATCAACCTCAGCTTGAGCTTTTCGTTGAACATCCGGATGGGTAAGCATGGCAAGGATAAATGTCAAAGTAGTCGCCACTCGTGTATCTGTTCCAGCTATATCCAGATATCCGAATCAGCACTCAAACGAAGAGGACGAGCTGAGCAACAAACAGACCCAAAACATACCTTTGTATGTCACCGCTGCTACCTCTTTAATCCGGTGCGTCTGTACTTCAAAGTCTTGTCGGCCACGATCCCGTTGTTCCAAGCTCCATGAAACAAAACATTCCCGCGTTGTACCATCGTCCTGCAACAAAAAAACAAATGAAGGGGGAGGGGGGGAGTGGAAATTACAATCAATCCCACTACCCGCTATATACCACAAGGCATCATACCATCCCTTTCAAAGACTCTTCATACAGCTCGTCAAGCGCCCGATATAGCAGTGCTGTCCATTCGCGCGCCAAGGTCTTGAACCCTGCTCCAGGCATCCACTCGGGGACGTACTTCAACGCAGGGATGACATCAACAAGGAAACGTCCAGGCGTGGCTGCACCCTCAGAGACACTGTAGACATACTCTTGGAACTGGACAATTGGGTCCTTCGTTCGTCGGATTCGGATTCCGTATGTTGACGCGGTAATCAAACCCCCGATGCAGCTGTAAATGTAGATCCGGTCAGAACAGTGCAACACAGTCAATGGACGTTTGTACGCGGTACATACTTGGTTACATGTTCGGGAAAGTTTTGAGGAGACTCGTAGAGATTCGGAAGGAGACCTTTCCGGATAAAGTCCAGCTGTGCTTCTTGTTCCTTGTCCATATTCTTCGAGAAGTATTGTTGGAATATCCGACGGTGATTTCTCCATTCGTCGCCGTAGGGCATGAATGGGAACAAAAAATTAATCTTCATTCTACATCCAATAAGCATTTCGCATACGAGCTCCAATATGGAAATTAGAAACCTACACCTCTGCGAGCATCCTTGGTCTCGGACTGTCGCGTCAAATCGTTCAAAGATCTCAGTTTAGCCAAATGGGCTACTCAGTCACTCACCGGCTCGAATACAACGCCGAGCGCTTATCAAGCAGGTCCTGTGCAACCTTCACATCATTTATGACTACCATGGACTGGTCAAAAGCTCGCAGATACACCAGGTTTGATCCTACGAGACGGTTGTTAGTACTCCAAATACCCAGGAGACGTAGCAAAATCCAAGTGGCGCCTCACCGAGCTTCGCTCCAAGCTCCTTGAAAAACTTGTGCTTATACTCCGCAGGAATATCGAATGCATTCCCTACTAGAGGCCATCCCGCAAGTCCAGGTGGGAGTGGGAGAAGGGACTTGCGGCAGTAGCGGTAAGCCAGGTGAATAGCAATGCAACAAGAGACGACAAGAGCGTCGCGGAGGCTCAGCGGCATATTGTTATCTAGGTTGATGGTGGTGTCATTGTAAGCATGGACTTACAGCTTTCAACGAATGTGCTAACGTCATCACCGATAACTGGTATAAATAGTCATACCTGCACTGACAAGCCCCTTTTCCTTACGACCACCAACTCGTCTATAATCTGCTCGTGTACACGTATATCTGCTACAACCTCGAATCATACAGCCCGTGCCTGTTTATTTGTTGGCATTGTGAGTGACGTCTACCAGAGTGTGGACTTACAGTCATGCGTCCCTTGGTTGAACCTTTTATCTCTACCGGCTATGCACGAGACGCCGCAATGTTGCGAAAGTGTTTTCATATCCACCTAAGCGGCGATCCCACATCAGAGATTGATCCCAAGAAGGTAACTTCAACTTGGCGGTTCATGGGGAAACACTTCATGGCACGATCACATGCGCCTTGACTCACATTAATACAGAAGACGCAAGCCGAGTGTATGATGTATTCTAGACTGCCAGGGCGCATGCTGAGGGTGATCACTGGTGTTGGCTGAATATCCCATGGCTCGTGCTGAGTGCAACATATTACAGGTAACGTCTAATAAGCTACGAGACCAATACATTACCCAGTGCTTAACAGTTTATAGGCGAGGCAACATAGGATTATAACAGCACACTACACGGAGATAGTCTGGCCTAGTCCATTGCGGCAACAGGGATAGGCTCTGTTTTCTCCTTCTGCTTTTCATCCACCTTTTCATCAGCTGCTGTCACCTGTGTTGGGATGAATGTAGGGACTATCGACCAAAGATATGGCATGAGCCAATTGAACCTGAAGACACCAGGAGTAAAGAAGACACGTACGGATAACATACCGCACAGCCCCCTCAAATACCTCTAACACAGACTTACATGCCCACGTCCACGTCATAACGCTAACAGAACCCCTGGGAGCAAACGGGAATGCCAACCACCAAGTCACAACGGGGTTGAACCAATTCTGGGGGAGCCAGAACACGGGCTGAGAACGATATTTCCATGCGATGGCATATTGGGGGATGTTGACAAGGATCCATAGGAAGGTGCGGAATGCGATGGTAAATGTCGTTCTGCTTGTGGAGAGTTTTGAGTCTACACATGGGTGTAAGATGACAATAGCACCATGAGGTCAAATACAATAGAAAATACAAACTAAGTTTCTCCAATTCTGACAAATTCTTATCCACACTCCGTCTCAGTTTCGCCCACTTAGCGAACTGGTCTTGTGCGCTCGTTCGCTGAAGCTCTTGCTTGGTTTTCAGAATGTCGGCCTTGAGCTCGCGTTGTTTGCGCACGAGGGACCTCTTCGTCACTCTTAGATACATAGAATATGCCTGTGAATTTGGGTGCCTGTCGGTGTGCGAACAACAGCAATAGCACAAGGGTGGTGACTCACAAACTCGCTCAACACACTTTCTCCTATCCACGACACCACTTGAGCTACCAAGACAACTAGGAATGCTACAAGGATCAACGACGGCATAGATGGTCTCTTCTTTTGTGTCCCGGTTTAAATTAGATGCGACAGGGGAATCTAAACGTGCAAAATTTGCAATGTGGATCGTGACGTGGCCGACAAATGCGATGACGCGTTTCCGGGAAATCTTTCAATAACTTTCGACGAGAGTCTCAGGGCGTTTGAAGATCTGCGACTAGAGTAGAAGTATAGAGCGAGAGTCACTATGCAAAGTATTGACTCTGACTGAACAGTGTGACCCCTATTAGCACCAACTTAGCTCGGTACATGGGGCCTGCAGAGTAAGACTCTCACCTGTGCTTAAAAGAGCCTAATTATGATCCTGATAAACAGGACAGAGGGGAGGGAGAAAACAGAAGAAGTGGGGGTAGGGTAGTGAGTTCTGTGCCATCGTGGCAAACCTGAACCACTGGGCGTGTCAGACACGTGGGAATCAATTGATCTATCTACTCCAGCAGTGTTCCCCTGGCATGAAAACCTTTCGTCTCATAGTCTCACCGCTTCGTGCTTACGAAGATATTCTATCCTCTCAGGTTCATATAGTTACACAATTAGCATTTATTCGAGATTTCTCAGTCGGCCTTCACAATCGGATACCAAATTTGTGATACCTTAACATGAGACATTGAATTATTGCAGCCTCAGCCCTCAAGAACTCAAGGTCAGTCTTGCAACATTCGGTACTAGCACCTTCAAGCTTCAAGTATCACCGGCGACTGGATAAACTCTGACCCTCCGACTACGCAATCGTACAACGACAATCCGTTCCCGAAAGACATCTTGGGGGTGCCGAAAACGCAGACCAATGTGGGTGAGTAGAATTGCATGGGGCATGTGGGTGGTTGTCTCATAGTTGCATGCGAAGAAACGATAAAAAAGCGAACGGCTACATGCTCTGACGTCGACCTGCTGACATCCATCTCCTGTCTCTACCAGCCTTCCTCTGTTCCTCGATCCTTTCCCGACCAACCAAGCCAAGGCATGATGTGTGAAACAAGAGCGGAGGAGATCTTAGATGTTCAGCTTTGTCCTTCGCCAGTGGCGGCGCTTAGCGTTGTACTGTTAGAAATTACAGGGTGATTGAATCAGTAACCGTAACAGGAATTATTGAAAAGGGGACAGGGGAACGGACTTGGATTTTGGTGTCGGTCTTGAGGCGGAACCATTGAGGAATAGGCCTGACAAGTTTCGTATCAGTTTCCTAGCTTACAGCTACATATAATCTCCCATAACACACCTGTTCTGACGGCCGGCCTTGGCGAGCTTTTGCTTGATGCGGAAGGTCTTTTGGGAAGGCTACACACGGTCATACGTTCAGCATAACGTCTAGAAGGCGCAGTCTGCTCCTCACCATCGTCGTTGTCGTCGGTCAGCGGGATCGGGTAAAGGTATTCCTGAGTGTTCTCGAAACGGTGATAGATTAAGGTTGGGTTCCGAACGATTGAACTGTACAGTCCCTTCCTCTTTCAGCCAACCTCATCACGGCAAGATCCGACTCTTCCAAGCCGTGTCATCAGCCGAAATCGAGATTCCTAGAGATGAATTTGGCAAGAATTCGCCACGTTCCCTGCATTTCTCAGGATCTGGGGACAAGCTGATTTAGACACGTAACACGACGTCTTCCAAAGTCCGAGTGCTCGACCACGTAGTTCTCTTATTGACCACCTTGACGAGCGGCGACCACCATGCAGTTGTTAAACTGGCTTCCTTTCTTCCTCCTTGCCGCTATCCTTCCCGTCTTCGCCAAGGAAGCTCCAGAAGAGTTGGTCATCGAGACCGTGTACAAGCCCGACGACTGTCCACACCAGGCAAAGGCAGGAGATTCAATCCAAGTGCACTACGTGTGTATGCACATATTAAGACAACGCATATAAACCTAATACGTGTTATCTCGTGAACAGACTGGAACCTTGTTTTCCAACGGAAACAAATTCGACTCCAGGTATGTGTCGAGTTGTCACCAAACTTGGAAGGTGGATCAAACCGAAATATTGCATCGACAGCCATGACCGCAACTCGCCGCTTCCTCTGACGCGTACGTCTCTCTCCTTTAGTCCCTAACTCGTTCTATACACACGTCCTTTCTAGTTGGTGTCGGTCAAGTCATCAAGGGCTGGGACGAAGGTCTTCAAGGCATGTGCCTCAAGGAGAAACGCAAGCTCACTATCCCTGCCAGTAAGGCGTATGGTACGTCCAAATTAATCACGTCGTCTTAATGGGTATACTAATAGATTTGCTACTCCTTCTCTAGGCACTCGCGGGTTCGGTAACGTTATCCCTCCTAACTCTGCTCTCGTCTTTGACGTCGAGCTCGTCGGCTTGGAACCCAAGGCTGGCCGTGAAGAGCTATAAGAAATCCTTCTACACGTGTAATTTTTGTTTGAATATTTAATGTGATGGGCACAGGTCCTTGCCTTTGCTACAAGAGTGTGACGGAACGTCAATATAAACATTGCCAAGTATGCGTTCATCTCGAGGGCCTGGTTGAGGCTGCTAACGTTTCCAGTGGGCTACATCCTACATATTTCATAGATATGCGCACCATTCCTTTTTTTACTTGCAACCAATGTTCGATCGTCTCTGAACCTACGACAGAGCCAAGACCCTTGCGCTGGTCCCTCTGACTATGAAGCTGAGCCCACCCTTCAGTCTCGAGATGCCTGGTGAATGGAACCCATTCCTCTGCGATCCCGGGTTCGTCCAAGAAGCAATCTTGCTGATTATCCTGAAACACCTTGACTGGGAGGATTTATTGCGAATCCGTTCCGTAAATGGTCATCAACACTTCATCCTTGCTCATCACGTTTAGCTATGTAACTTTACAGCAGTTGATCGATGTTTAGCCTCTTGCGGCACTGATGAGTGATAGCTTGTGTACAACACGGCAGAGGAATCGCCTGGGCCCGCAGTGGCAGCCGTGACGACCAACCGATGCGTTCTCTGCCCTACCAGTCTCCACCTTGATGGAAACCAGTTTTGCACAGTTAGCAGTGAATAGCTAGAATGGGCGAGTTAGCTAGAGTATTCAATGCCTTGACTCAGTAGATATTTATAAGAAATTGGACTCGAAGGCATGCATGACCATGCGAAGAAAAATATGTGCTGTTTATTGCCATAACACCGAGCATATCGGGAGCATACTTTAGTTGCGGGGCGGGCCGTGACCAGCTTAAATGGACCTGGCAGCAGAGGTGTGATAGGGGCATTTACATTATACTCACAGTAATTGTCACTGAATCCTTTTTTTGGTGGTGCATTGTAACCCCTTGGAGCCTACTGATTGAAAGTTGAAACTTGGGAATAAGATTTATTTGCCTGACAAGTGAATCTACGGAACTAACCCTGAATCTCGTCCCCCGAGAACCAAACTACTACACCGCCAACTTTTTTGGACATGTCACGAATGTCCCAAGCCTGATGTCATGAATTTATGTCACGCCGATGTGCCGTCAATATATTACTGATCACTAGGAGGTATTGCCATCCCGATATCAATAAGACATGTCAAATACATTGTGCCAATGACAATACAATGTATTGAGAACATTCAGAAAAATCTACAGAGTATATCTTGACCAACTGAATTGACACCTCAGGCACCTCCACCACAATGGTCATCTTCCCAATCTCTCCTCACATTAAGCACTATCTTCCCCCGACAGCTAAAAATAATTCTATGGATTTCATGCTGTCATCATGGGTGTTTGGGTGGCCTTCCACTTTGCCTTGTTTGCTTCTCGAGTCTGGGCAGACTTTTCCTTTTGGGCTGTGTGTTTGGCTACCCCACTGACATGCAAGCCAGCAGTCAATTGTGTGCAAACTTGTTGAGGGTTTTCATGCAAGGGAATGGGCCTTATGAGTGAACATGGAAGAGCATGTCACACATGGTGTGCATTGTGGAAAGAGTGCATGTTAATGATGAAACAGTCAAGTGATGAATGAACAACATCCATCATTGGCTTTAAAGTTTTAATTTGTTCTTGTTGAGCAAACCTGCCCATATCAGCAGATAAGGTACATGCCCCTGTCCAACAGTCATGTTGAGCATTGAAAAGAAAAGAAATATCGTGTATAACATTGAATGAAATTTAAGGAAGATATTCTGTTGTGGTGCATACTGTGGGCTTCTGTTAAGGAGGCAAACTCCGGACAGGGGTGGACCGCGAGCGGACAGGAGCGGACGAGTCGC
>JAEUWL010000181.1:0-41524 GCA_018524415.1 Podaxis rugospora
CCTTGTAACTAGGGCTCGAAAGCTTAACGGACGAGAATTGGGGTCCGTAACAGCTTCACAATTATGACTCCAGTCATTGATGGGGTGAGCACTGGTATGTTGAAGTGCTCATCCCTGATTTCACTGATGTCATAGGCCTTAATGATTATCCAGGAAATATCAGGTCCCCATCCAAACCTAGCAGACTTCAACACCTGGACTATATGGCTGGGATGGCTATTCTCCTATCAAAATTGTGGTAATAGTGGGTGGAACACAGGAGTAAAGTGGCATACCTCCAGTGATTTGAACTAGACCCATGATCCCTCCTTACACAAGTCCTTCGACTGAGAATTAACACCATGACAGAGGATCCAGTCTTTCTCCTAGATTTCTGGGTGATATTCTTGTAAAAGGTTTGTCTCCTTGCATATAGTTGCACCTGGAAGGGTCTGTGACTGGATATCAGTGGCCTGAGGTAGTTCAACTGTACCTGTGTCCCTCATTTCAGTCATCCAAAATTCAACATACAGATAATTATTTATGTATACCTGTGATAGGGTTGTGCCTGAGGACCTAGCCCATGTGTCATTGCTGATCTTCATTACCTTTGAACATCTATCAAATTGCTGTTCCAGCCTGAAGCTTCTCTCCTTTGGCTGTTATCCACCACTCTCCACTCATGATATGCTTGAACTATTCATTTCTTGCAAGTTCAGTTGCAATATCTAGACTTGGGGTGTGGTGGTTAGAATATATACTGCATAGGTGAAAGACAGAATTATATGATTCAAAGATCTCTGTTGAATAAATGATTGCTGGTCTGAAGTGATATATATCATTGACCAAGTACAGCAACAACTGAAGCTTAACCTTTGTGATAATTTGATGTGGGTCATATTGCCTCCATGCATCCAGCAAATTATCAATCAATACCTGGAGATCAGCCTGCAATGATCAGAATTGATAAAAGTTGTGATCTAAGAATAAATGTACCAGATACTCATCCATGTCTTCAATCTCTGGATACCAAAGGAGTGCACCAAGCTCTCCAGTTGTGTGCCATAGAGTGAAGAGTTTCAGACCTACCAGATCATGCACCTAGAAGATGGCAAGTTATTGAAGAGTGTGGAAGTGCTTTCCAATTAGATTATTTTTGTATCTAATCACACAGTCCCCATATGGACATATGCTGGTCAGGCCATTGATGTTTGCTGAATAAAACCTATCCCCAAAGGTGTCCTCATCCTCCTTATGAAGCCAGTTATTCTACATCTCGTACCAGACATATTTATTATTACCAAGGAGGTAGGTATGGAGGAGTTCAATTGGCATATCCCAATAGACATCAACACTGTCGATTGCCAACAAGAGGTTGTAATGGACTCCCACTTGCAGCTCACTCCTTAGAGCTGTAATTTCAAGGTGTATTTGTAAGCAGCTCTTTTCATTTCACATGTTAACTGCCACTTACAGGTGCCATTATCAAGGGTTTTCAGCTACTGGATGACCCACTCCCATAGCTCCCATTCTATTTCCTTCTTGATCTCTTTCCACCTAACTATGTCAAATGTGCCCACTTGCTTTATTCTTATGTCTTTCATTTCCTTTGATTTTTCCAACAGTCAGGCTATCCAAAACTGGGCAATCTTATTCTTTACTCCAGTCTGTGATGGGCTGTCAGGGTGGTCTGCCTTAACCACACCAGTGCATACCTGTCTTATCTGTTTTTTGATGACAGCAGTTGTACCCTAGATGGTGCACACATGTTCAGGGTGTGGTGATGCTGTGGTGATAGCCTTACAACAGGTGAGTTAAGTTCTGTTGATAAGAACATGTTGAACTTACTGTATGCAACATCAAATACAGGTCTTCCTCTTCCTTCACCTCTTTGCTACCCCCAATCTTGTCCTGGCATGAGTTGAGTTTCCCCTTCATACCAATGTGGGGTGATATCTCAGATTGCTGGGGATTGTCCCCTGGGAATATGTGCAGAATGATTTGGAACAGAATTGTCCTTTCAAGTACACAGTCATATGCTTTATGCCAGATATCCAATTTGCTGACTGGTAAGTTAGCTCTGCTATGAACCAAGTCAGGAAGGACTTACAAGTCCTCCACCAGTGCCAAAAACTGCTCTGATGACAATGCATGCTAGGATGTTAAGCAAAATTAGATGAAGTACTCCTGTGAAGTTACCTAGTATAGTATGTTGAGATTAATTATGCATGCATTCATATTTGCATTATATTGTTTGCTTTGGTTTCCTGATACATTGTCACTCCAGGGCATAACATGGATATGAAACATAGGCTGCCAATCTCCAATTTTATGAAGAGGACTGGGTTGTGGGTATATTGTGGCATCTTCATTGCATGAGAACTGAACAACTGGAAAATTGTGAAGTATATCCTCAATATTGAACTGTAAACCTGTTGCTGGTATACAGCCAGCTTGTTCTCTCATGATATGGAATATTCCTGACTGTATATTTGTAAGTTTCTGATGTAATCAGTAGTATTGGTTCCATACCTCCTTGTCCCTTATCATGTTTGTGATGTTAACTGATGTTATCCCTTTTACAGATATCCAATGTCTGATCAGCACATATACCCCATCTTTTGTTATGGCAAGTTCACCAGAGAAGTATTGCCAGTGGGATACTGAATAATTTGTCCAGTCTGCCCACATAGGCATATCATTGTTGACTGTTGACTCAGACAACTACTTTTTGGCTTGCTATGATTCACATATTAGCATATCCACTTCTAGATATAGCTCTATCAATGGCCAAACCTCTGGATTTGCCCAATCCTATGAAAAGTGTGAGTTTTGAACTTATAAATGATTTACTTGATACTTATGAGTGCAAGTAATTTTGCAGGATGGTTCACATAAAAGTGATTTCTGAGGGATGATGTATAGTATGTTGGCTTGAACCCCACTTATTCTGTAAGTATTTTCTATATCTTTTGAAGGGCTGAAAATGATAGTATATTTGGTATGCCACACTCTTGCATAACCCATAGGATGGATTTCAATTGTTGATCAGACAGCTGCATTCAAGGCAGACTGTCAATATAATTGATAAGGAACATCTTCAGCAGCACATAAGTATGATTAATGAATTAATAAGAGTAAAACAGACTGTTTTTGATTCATAAGAAAACCAGTCCTTGCAATCTCCCTCATCAGCAAGTTTCAGGTGTGCAAACATTCCTTTGTCTGCTTCCAATTCCTCAAACCCATCTGATTCATCATTGTCAACAGGGAGTTCATTGATAGTAAGACCTATTTTCCCAAATACTGCATCTTCTTCACTAACACTTTTCAACTGATCATCCAGCTCTTTATCCTCTACAATTGGTGATGGATTTTTGCCTGTACCTGTGGAAAACAGAACAGGCTCATGTGCCCAGTTGACAAACTAGTTATCTTCATAGAAGTACACTGTAAAGACATTCAGCTCAGAATAATTTGTCTTCACTGGCTCAATATTCACTGGTTTGGAAAACTGAAAACTTGGTAATACAGTTGGTTGAGAAGGTTGTGGAGCTAGTAGGTGATGCTGGTTCTCAGTTTGAGCTGCAGGCTGGCATGACAGTTTCTCTATATTCATAAGTACATGCTGATGTTTCTGTGACTCCAGATGCTGGGTTTTACCTATTCAGGCAAATGGTTTATCAATGCGTGGACCTTCTGGGTTGGTCCACTTGGCACAGATTCTGCATATCAGGTTTCTACAGTTAGTAGGGTCATCTATCAAGAAGCCTATATGCTGGTAAGTCCAATTTATGATTTTTATTATTGAGATTCTGACCTTCTTTTCACTGAGACACCATGTTGATTGCTCTGTTAGTGGTGCAGCATGAGATGTAGTAAGTTGATATAAATACTGCAATTAAGTTTGACCTGACTTATTCTTTTCCTCATAGGGTCTCTCACTGAATACTTGGATAGTCCTATTTCCTCTCCTTCCTCTCATCCATTTGCCACTTCAGAACCCTCCTTTGAGTTAGAAGCCCCATATACTTAGCTGTATACTTAGGCATTCACCAGGAGTGACTGAGAAGAGATCTGGGACAGAACTGGACACCAAGGAAGTGGTAAAACTCATATAAATGCTGACACCCAAGGAAGTATCAAACCTCAAGGACCAACAGAGTTTCAAGAAAGCTTCCAAGACATGTCAGAACATGGTGCTAGCCCCATGGATGCCTTGCATTTTTTGTCTCCCACTCTTTTTTGTAATATGCTGCCACTAATACAATTCCACACCAACTTAAAGAGAAAGTTCACTGAGGATCTTACAAGCTTTGCTACTGAGCTGGCATGTACACAAGGATTATCTGAAGAGGAGGTTGCTGACATAGCTCAGTTCACAGGAGTATCTTATTTTCATTTCCATTTTTTTTCCATGTTATTCACATCCTCAACTTATAGTACACATTGGATTAAAAACTCATTGCTATTTGTGTTTCAAACAAGAAGCAAGCCATTGCATATGAAAGAGCAATTGCAGCTGCCAAAGGGCCATGGAATATGACCTCTACTCTTATTGTGAGTTCAGCTCTTCTCCATTCCTTGTATTTACTTATATGTGCATCACTTACAGGACAAGATCTGCAAGTTCTCATTCCTTGTCATGGTTGACCCATCACTTTCAAGCTATATCAAAGAGAACACTGCTGTTGAATTGGTCTTAGTATGTGCCTTTTTTAGTTTTGTAACTTTTTTTTAGTAACATATTAATATAGAGCATCCTTCACAGGTACTCTGGTTAGGGGTACACCCAAGCTGTGGCCAGGGACAAGTCTAAGCACAACATTGTTGAAGAGAAAATTCACTATATCCTTACAACTATTCATGCAGATTTCAAATCTATGGTGGGCCACTTCTCTTTCAAACAATTTTGTGTCTCACTTCCTCCAGCTTGTTCAATTCACAGTTGGAACACCTGAACAGTCACAGGACATCCACTCTCTCTGTTGCAAAATCCTCACAGGCACCTCAAAGTCAAAGTATGCCCCAAAGCTTAAAGTGACACTTCAAATGGAAGCTCGCTTTGCCTTTTTGGTAAGTGTTATAATGCTGTATCATGATTATGTTAATTAATAATTGATATAGTGCTCAATATACCTTGCTTTAAAAGCCAACCAAGGTCATCATTACTGGAATAAGGTGGACAAGCAACTGAAATCAATCAAGGAACAGAAAGGTAGTGATCCTGTTAGGATTTCAAGGTACATTGTTATTTCTCATACAAAATATTAATTCACCATTTCCTTTAGGTTCTTTTCATGGGTCCTTGAAGGTGACCAAGAGGTTTATCCTCTTTCAACTGCCAAAGAGCCTCTTTCCTCTTCAATCTATACTGTGTCTGATCACATTGATGATTCAGAGATTTCCACTGGAGTGTTCTGTGCTTAACATTCAGCCATTCATCCATAATATCTTTACTCTCATTACATGTGACATATCCTGGATTATATAGTCTGTAGAGTATTTTTGACCATAATGATACTGCTGATTGTCTCCGAATTTTGGAAGTGACTGATATGGAATAGTATGATGCAGTTATGATCCAAAGCTCCTACATGATTTTCCCACTAATTGAGAATATACTCATGGAGGTTGCACAGATATCCCTGTCAAACATTCAAGCTCTTGGGATATCGAAAGATATATGGGCCCTGTATATCATCAGATACGAAATTTGACAATATCTATTGGCTATTCCAGGTATGTCATGCTGATGTACTGTGATATTCAGCAGCTAATATCGTAATACGTGCTGTCAAATATACATAATGTGTCCGAAAAAGTTGGCGGTGTAGTAGGCTTCAAAGAACTACAGTGCACCACAAAAAAAGAACAGAACAGAACAGAACAGAACAAAGCAAAACAAAAAGGAGTCGCATGATCTCGTCCAAAATCAATCGAGAAGTTTGTTATGAAGACGCTACAGTGCACCACAAATAAAACAAAACAGAACAGAACAAAGCAAAACAAAAGGAGTCACATGATCTCGTTCAAAATTCAACCAAAAAGTTTGTTATGAAGACCTTGCTTCGTCCTAAGATGTCTTCTGAAAAGAAGCCGTTCTTATACAACATTGAAACCATCCCTCAGGAAATCTTGACGGAAATTCTGACACATCTCGATTGGCAAGATATACTACGAGTTCGCCTGGTAAGTCGGCCATTCAATGTGACTACTTAGCTCTATTCACCACCTGCACCTAGGCGTGCAAACGTCTTCATCAAGCCTCCACTGCTAAATCTATCTGGACGGGTCTCATCGCAACCCATCAATACAAGGCATCGCCGTCGTTCACCTTCCTGGACAAACCGACAGAGCTCCACACGAGCAAAGAACTCGAGCAGTTGTTCCTGCGATGGAAAAGAGTTGAACTCTCTTGGTTGCAAAGCACCCCCGAGTTAAAGACATCGATGCTTCCTACCCCTTACGGGTGCGACATTCATCTCCTTAGAGGTGGACGGTGGCTGCTTTGCTCCGATTGCGACGGAGATGTTTGGTACTACGATCTCAACACAAGTGATCCCGACTTTTGTTACCTTTGTCCGACTCCTTCACCTGGTGATTACATAACCAGGAATATTATGGCTGTTGATGAAGATTGGGAATCTCCTATCCTCTCGTTCCACCTCGCCAACTGCTGCGGCCCCTGTTTCGGGGATTACTTCTGGCTGGATGTTTGGCATGGTAGGCTCGTTTTGGATGATCGAAATCAACCTGTTGGCCTCCAGGTTAAACCTTTGGCTCGCCTCCCCTTGTCCCCTGACCACGGAAGGCCTCGCTCTCTCTCGCTTTTTGGCGATCGTCTCGCTTATATAGTGCCGGTTAAACATGAAATTGTCATCATAAACTGGAAAAATCCTGGGAAGGAGCTCCAGCACACAAGAAAGATTCTGCTCTCTGATACAGATCTACACGGCGTGAGTCCTATGAGTATCTCACACATGGATTGCAGACAATGATATTTTTAGGCCACTCTTCGATTACTTCCCCAGGAACTTCTAATGTGCAGGGGCCCTCGTGATATTTCTATCTTCGATCATTCACAAATCCCGGAGGGCGCATCCAAACCAGACTCGGACTCCAGCATTCAAGTGGCTCACATCCCCGATCGTTCGCACTCCTGTGACCTTATCCCTTCCTCCAACCCCTCACAGCTCGTTTACTGGAATCGTCGTGGAGTCTATGAATACAATCCCAGACCTGCAGCAGCTTTAGGAGAGTCCAAATTGGAACCCTCATTGTTATTCAAGTGGCCCCGGTCGTTTCGTTGCGGATACTTCCCTAAAGCCCATTTCTCCCATAATCATGGTGTATTGGAGACTTGCGATGCCTTCTTCTTTGTTCGTTATTCTTCGCCGGATGAACGTGACGGATTGCCGACAGGCATTTTACAGAGAAAATATCGCGCTTTAGGACCGTCTTCATCCATCCAGATGAGTCCGTACTCGGGAAAGATAGTGTGCATGGATGCGACCCGTCACCTGTGGCTGACAGATGTTTTGGCAAAAGTAGAAAAAGATCGGTAGTTTATATCCCTATGCTCTATCAAACATGAAGATTTTTACAATGTCCATATAATTGTTCAGATGGCCTCCACACCCATGAACTCCCTTGACAGCTTCTTCACGCTCGTGCTTAAGCTAGGTGTGATCCTGCATAGGAACTGTAGCACTGGAGTACTCCAGAGCGTCGACATGCCAGAGCGCGTACCAACCAGCCCATCGTCCAATACTCTACGCGCAGAGTACATATACACATGCACCTATCCACATACCAATTTACATGCTCCTGTACGTCCTCACGCGTACGTGTTCCCCCCCCTCTCAAGCCAATCCAACGCCGCTCTCGCATTATGCACGACCTCTTTGTCATCTTCCACCGCAGTCCCATGCTGGTGCGCAGCGGAATGTGGTTGATAAATCCCTGACGGTGCATGATGTCCATGATGGAGACCATGATGAGGATAATGTGAACTCGACGAGCTCCCTGCCCAATGTCCAACTCCGAGCCCATGCGCATGCGAATGAGAATGCCCACTTCCACCTGCACCTATACCTGCGCCCGATCCCCAATTCCTTCCTCCAGGGCTCAAGCCCCTTCCACTAGATGACATACCCATCCCGATTCCACTCGCTGGTGATCCAAGACTAACTGGGGAAGAGACGTTTGCTGGAGACATACCAGAACCAGACCATTCACATAGGTGGCGCAGGGTCGAGATTATCCCGGCTTCGGTGATTGAACGTCGACCTTTCGGGTTGTGTGCAAGTTGGCGGATGCATGATGTTACAGGCTTCCTAACAATCGATTTGCCCTCCGCGAGGCAAGTGCGAAGATTGGCGAGGAGATTGGGATGGGAGACGATTTGGTTCTGTTGCGACTCGTTGCCATTGATTAAATTCGCGAGTAGGTATGTACCCTAAAGTCGAGACAAGTCACTACGAGTTGCACATAGGGAGGTTGAGCTGGGCTTACCTGAAGTACGACATCATCAGACGATGATGTCAGGGCAACTGTGATGTGATTCAGGAGAATCTCGACGGGTATATTTTTGAATATCATATCAATCCCTTCTGGCGATTCTGCTACGTTTCGTAGCGTATTGAATGTCTGCTCCTGTATTTCCGCAGCACCTTCCTTGAGATATCTGGAAACCAATATAAGTATAACACGACCAACTGGAAAACGAACATACTCGACTACTCGATCCCATCCCAATTGGCGCATCACGCTTCGTTTGGTCTCGGTTGTCGACTTTCGCAATAGGTTCTTTACTGCCCACAAGGCATTCAACTTGAGGGCTGGATCACCAGACTGCAGTAGCTCAATGAGTCGATCCATAAGACCCTGTTCGAGATATATCTAAATCCCAGTCAACGTGGAGATACAAAAGCACGAGGCGCGGAGACGTACAGGTCGCAAGGGTGAGAAATCAATGACGATGTTGCACACAGCTGACAGAGCAGCGTTCGTCACATTCGCGTCTTCCTCCCGTTTCTTGAATAACGAGAGTATAGTCATCCCTAGACCACTGTCGACGATATTCGTTCTGAGAACAGTCACTGCTCTACTTAATGCTCGAACACATTGACAAGCTGCGTAGCGTACACCGGTGTGCTGGTGGAAAAGGCAGGAATGGATAATCGGAATCAAGTGGAGCTCATCAGTGACCGCTCGTCGAATTTCGTTGTCAAACAAGGCCATAGCAGCAATAGCAACCAATGCGGACTAGATGTTTGCTTGAGTATTGTCCCCGGCTAAGCGTATGACAGCTTACTTCACGTAGCAGGGATATACTTTCTGCCTCGTCTTCCCCCCACTCCGTCTTGCTCTCCTCTGGGGTAACCTCCTGAACCATAGCAGCCAACTTCTCCAAACAACCCCGATCAAACGCGGCTCTGCATAGAGTAGAGTCATCTGTGATCAGGTAGTCTAGGAATGTCGTTAGACACGATCAAACAGTGGAGTAAGGATTGGCATACAAAGGATGAAGCAGGCCTTTGTGCGGCGGGAAGCGTTTTCCGTCGACGGTGTGTTGATTATGCTGTTAACAAAGTTGAGGACCGTTCTTACACATGACTCATCGATCGGATAAGCATTGTTTGGTGTGCTTCCTCGGACGATATGGGTTGCACTGTTAGGAACATTAGAGCTTTGTGCCCGGGATAAGATATAGAAACTCGCCATAAAGCAGCGGCAAGCTGAGTGTCAACGTGACGAGACTTGATAAGAGGAACGATGGCAGAGAGCACGGGAGGGTCTGGTAAATGAGTGAGCTAGCATCGTAAGGGTACATAGGGTGAAACCCACGGTCACGATCTGGCCTTGCAAGCACAGTAGCGACGGCCGGATTGTCCTTTGCCAAGGCCGCTAAAGCAAGGAGGGAAACTTCCTGAAGCTACTCGGGCTTAGCGACGAGAGGCGATATCCATAACGAGCTCACCTTACTATCTCGAGCACTGATGAGGGCGGCCAAATGCCGAGCTAGCCAACCACCTTGTCGGGAAGGGGCATTGACGTTGACGACTGAGGTCTTCTCCCACCCCCTCCGCGATACCTTCGCCTCCCTTAGCCGGTCATCGTGTGGTAACCATTCCGACAATATCTTCCGGTGCTCCGGTGTGCGTACACCAAATGCAATGATCTGGGCTATGGAAGTGCTGATTTGCGGGGATGGGTCGGTGAGAAGAGGAAGGTATATATCCAGAGATTCAATCTCAAGATTTGGTGGTGTAAGTGACGTCTAGGGTATATGTCATGGTCCACGCACCTGGAAAAGGTAGTTCAGACCATCCTTAGCCCTATTTTGGATTTTGGACTTGGTCGTCTTTAACCCCCATTGCGAGGGGCCCGTGATGTCGGCCATTGCGATGGTCAGCGATCTAAGGGCGCGAACAATAGCAGATCGTAGAGTCATAGAGTCGGTAGCTTGAAGGCAGGATATTGCGACGAGAAACGCATGGGGTGCTTCATGCTCAAGCAATGTCGAAAGCGCCTCTTCTGAGCCAGCCAGGGACGCAATAACATGGGCGGCTTCTACCCGTATCGGATCATCCTGCACCCGAAATTGTGCGCCATGAGGAAGATGTGCGTGTGGCGGGCTCAAACATGCAATTAGCCTAATAAACAGTGGTGAATCCCTGCTAACGAAACTGAATTATTTGCGTACGTTTGGATCAGTAACGCATCCTGAGCAAGCTGCTTCTTCGCTGAGGGGTTCCCTATGACTGCGTTTTTCGTCTTCTTGAGGCTGGCGACGCTGATAGGGATGACGGTCATGACGGCGGGGAACAGAGTACCTCAAAGGGTCCGACGGGTCATTTCCCCATGCAGTCGACCGTGGGAAACTTGCAAATAGGGGCTTCTAACTATCAATACAAACAGAGCAAAGGTCCACAGAAAGGGCAATGTCACGAGGAAGCGTAGAGAGATAGGGTAAGAGGGCACCAGGATTTGAGAGGTAACTATCGAATATCTCGCTAATGTACGTAGTGATTGCTCAGATGACTTTGGCCTCCATGAGCTCCCTTAGGAGCTTCTTGCTTGGGCTCAGTGTGATCCTGCACGGGAATGGAACAGGCATCCTGTCACAGGTATCACTTCGGTCAGACATAAAAGAAAGCTGGCTCATAAGCATTCACGAAACAATAGCATGGCCGGTGAACTCCACTGGAACCTCGACGGGTTTACCATTCTGATCAATTTCGGGTGAGATGTCAAACAAGGACAAAAGATAGACAGCAGTGGCATGATAGTTCAGCAGCCCTACATGCACTCCTAGACATGCCCTAAGGCTCGGTTAAGCACTAGGACTGAAGAGTCAGCACGATCCGACCAAAACCAAAAGTAAGGACCCCTCAGGGTCATTTATATCTAAAGCTAGCTTTCCATCCCGCAAGAATCTTTCAGGAACAAACTCCTGGGGTTTGGAAATACTTTTTCATCTTGGAGCATGGACCTTAATGTTAAACAAATATCAGTTCAAGTTATGAATCGCCATCTTAAGTTAGACCTATCAGGAATTTGCGATTACCATGCTATCTTTTAGGATCAAGAAACCTCCATATATGTCATCTTTGTCCAAGTAATGTGGAATCACTAATTCGTCGTGTCAGCTGTTGCTCAAGCGAGTATGTCAAGCATGAAACTCACAAAACGGTGTAATAGCATGCCACCTACAGGTTAAAAGTAAAACAGCCTGTCAGTTAATTGCTGACAATATATGCTTACACCTCAGGACTTCCTTAAGAACAGCAGATTCGAAAGGGAGTTTCTCAACTTACAAGAGTAAGGCCATTGGCTTACACCGGAATTAAGAGATTGAGACAGATGAACATAGATAGCCAAAAATAGGAGAACGATAAAAGTGGTTGTGGACAGGAGAATTCTACCTTTCCTTTCTACCCTTGCGAATAGTATCTCGAGTCCTGCGCATTCCCCCGTTCCGTTACTTAGTGAGGCCGACGTATCCACCGACGGCGGGCTTCCAATAAGAATTCCGGTAGGCGGTCAGGCCCAACAATAGAATCCACTTCCTGCTGAGCACGACGCTGGATTTCCGGAAACTTGAGCATGGCCAATATGAAGGTGAGGCTTGATGCAACAACAGTTTCAGCAACAGCTAAGATTGTTGGTCCATTATGGTTCTTGCACTAAAATGAGATGACAATACCGGAGTAAATATTCGAAGCCACTTCCCTGACCATCCAGACTTGATACTCATAGTCACTTGAGTTCTCATCACATTTTTCTAGCCAGGTCGACACAAACGAGGGCTTTGCAGTCCCGTCGAGCTGCCTATGGTCTTTCAATGCTCTGTTCACCAAGAAGCAAAAGGAAACGCACCAGGGCTTGTCTGGCTGCTTCAAAGGGCGGGCGTAAACACAGAATCCTTTAGGGTTGCCTTCCATCCCCTAGCATCCCGCTTGAACTACGCTCCAGGCATCCCGTCGGGGATGTATCTCAAAAATCGGAAACACGTCGACAAGATACTTCCCTGCCACTGCCGCGCCCACCACAATCATGAAAGCTTGTTTAACCATCCGAACCCAAGGGTCTCCCGTTGCCCATACCCCATTCCTGTAAATGTTTCCGTTAGGCCTGAGGTGATCGTAGAATATTGGGAAGCAGACCCATTCTTGATGAATGCTTCCGCTCATTCTATTTTATCAGACATGTCTCGCGGGGAGAAGTATTGTTGAACCAACTTGCGCTGATCTCGCCATACATTGCCGTATGGTAGGAGCATAAACATGGTGTTCATGTATATTAACGTGAGTGCCCATATAATTGGGACGGAGGTGGACGGTCCTACAATCCATGTACCATCGTCATGTGCGGTAGCCGTGCCTGTCAACCAGCGACGACGGGACACTTTCAGGGTGTACTAACCGACTAGAGTATATTGAAGAACGTTTATCGAGTAAATCCAGGCTTCCCATTGAACGGTCATAGAAGCAGCCTTGAAGGCTTCGTAACGTTATGAGTCCGGCATTCCTTTGAATAGGTGAATCAAGAATGGACAGCCAACGATCACCCTGCGATTGGCACCGGCACGGAAAGCCGTGGATTATAACCATCCGGGACGTAAAGGAAGATCACTCTGCAACCTCCTACTACACACCCCTTCAAGTATGGGGTCAAGAGTGAGAATTCTGTCAGCACTTCAATCCGGGAGTGGAGTTATCAGTTGGTCGCCGTGACACCCGAGGGAGAACTGAGATATAACTCATGTGAAAGCGTTTCGGAGCCACCAGCACTATCTAGTGGTTACCTCGGCTGGCTTGCTCTAATGACACCACTGGCGGGAACAAGAGCTTGTTTTACAAATCACATAGATCAAGCTATGGTTCCGAATAAGCAAACACAGGTTTTAAATAACCTCAATGTCAAGATACTCCTTGAGGAGACCCTCTACGTTCTTGTCTTGGCGGGGAATAATCCTACACTGGAATGGGAGCGGTCCACTGGAACGTATCGTGGAATATGTTAAGAATGTCATGGCCCACTCAACAATTGAAACAAATGACTCACCAGACTATGGAGGTAGCAAGAAACTCGGGAACCACCTTGATAGGGTTTCCCTTGTCATCGAGCATTGGCAAGATGTCAAATACAGACAAGATGGAAGCGGCCGTGATGTATAAAATGGACAATGCTATATGCGATCCGGGGCAAATCCTAGCTAATGCATCAGGAAAAACGCCTAGACAGGAGCTCCACAGCACACCTTCTGCCAAAACCGAAAGTGGCAACTGTCTCTGGGTCAAGAATATCGTCGGAGATAACACCATTCTTGATGAACCTCTCTGGTTTGAATTCCGTGGGATTGGGGAAAACTTCTTCATCGTGAAGCATCGCGCTGATGCCGAAACAAGTCAATTTACATATGATGGGGCTGAGAAAATGGCGCACTATGTATTCGCCATTACGGTGCATCCTTTAGGAATGTAATACCCTTCATATACATCCTCGTCTGTGGTGAGATGAGGAACTCCAAGGGGTACGACTGGATTCCACCTAAGAAGCTCTGGTGAATTCGGCATACAATAATGAAAGAAAAAACCCACCGTAGGGTCTCTTTAATGACAGCAGAGAGATATGGTAGATGTGGCTTGTCGGAGAAGTCAGGAAGCCTATCGGATCCCACAACGCAGTCCAGCTCGTGCTGTGCCTTGTGCTGAATATCGGGATGTATCAGCATCGCGAGTATAAATGTCATAGTGGCGGCGACAGTTGTTTCAGAGGCGGCTAACTTAGTGTGAGGACGTAATAGATCGCATAATGGGTATTATTCCTTACCGGCAAAGACCTGCATTGCTGCTTGCTTGATGTGCTCGGCCTGAAGTTCGAAGTCAGATCTGTGGCGATGGCGCTCCAGGCTTTGCCAGACAAAACATTCTGTTGATGTGCCGTTCTTATCCTGTGGGCGAGTTGGGTCAAAGGTGCAAAACGGGGTGAATCAAAACCATACCGCGTTCTCCAAAGTCGCTTGGTAGGGCTCTTCCATCAACTTGTATACCTGCTCGCGTATTCCACGTGCGATTTTCTTGAAGCCAGCGCCTGGCATCCACTCTGGGACGTACTTGAGCGGAGGCACCAGGTTGACCAAATATTCCCCAGGAGCAACGGCAGATGTTACCTTCGTGAAGGTATCTTCTGCGAAATGGACAAGTGGATCATGGTTGCGCTGGATTGGGAGACCATATGTTATTGATGTTGAAAGACCCCCCATGCAACTAGAGAAGGTGGTGAGTGATAGTTATGGACAGATGCGTACCACTTGGACACACCTCCGTACGTGCTCGTGCAGGTCTTGGGGGGATCCATAGATATTGGGCAGAAGGCTCTTTCTGACAAACTGCAATTGCTGCTGTTCGTCGCGAGGCAAGTTCTTCGGAGCGAAATGCTGTTGAAAGATCCTGCGTTGATTTCGCCACTCGCCATTGTACGGCATGGTACCAAAGAAGAACCTCGTCCCGATCCTGAAATTGTGTCAAGCCCTCTTCTCCAAGGCCCAGGGAAGACGTACACCTCGTTAATCATTGCAAACTGAGGTCTATTACAAGTGGTGAGCACAGTGTGCCGTGTCAATGTTTGTGTGGGAAATGAACGTACCGACTGGAATATAAACCTGACCTTTTCTCGAGGAGATCCCTTGCCATGCGGATATCGTTCAAGACGACTATCGGAAGACCCAAAGCCTCAAGGTACATTATTTTGGATCCTGAAATCCCTTAATGAGTTTCTAACACTTCAGGCATTCTGGAATAGCTGTATTCACCCAGAGTCTCTCCCAAATTCTTATAGAACACGTGCACATGTGTCAGCGGAATTGAGAATGCGTTACCCACAATAGGCCATCTGGGTATTCCAGGGGGGTAGGGGACCTTTGGCCTGCGTCGGTAGCGATAGATGTAATGGACCAGTACGCAGAGGCATAAAAACAAGACATCTTGGGTGATCATGGTAAGGGAGAAGGGGTGTCTCATGCATTTTAAAGTCGCCCCAATACTTATCTAGAACGTGGATTTCCGCCAGTCAAGGCCCACATGAGGGTGTTTTTTCTCGTAGGGTCCAAGCTGCCGTCCAACAGCCGGATCACTGGATCTCCTGATGTCACGCTGCGCTCAGAATGCAGGGAACTCCCTAGATTGGGCATTGACAATCCCAAAATATCTGACCAGATTTAGTCCTTGGAGCGAAGGGGAGGCGAGAACAACGTCGCCCCGTGTGCTGTGGGTTGAGATCCGACGGGACACTTTCCAGGGCAGCGGTTATCATCGGTTATTGGGGTCGGAAGCACTAGAAATGGAATCATCTGACACTGGACTTTGGCAGTTGGCAATGAGAATTAGAAGACGAGACTGGGCCTCCACGAAAGGCAACTTGCTGGCAGAGCGCCTTGGTGTTGTCGACTACATGAAAAATAGGGCAAAGCCAAACAGGAGAACTTCGGTTGTGCGTTGCAGGATAGACCTCCTCAATGCGGAACTTCCGTTCAACCATTCGTCACATGGAGACCGCGAAGAATGCCGCCTCCTCACAGACTTTTGATACTGATAACCGGGATGAACACCTCGGAAAGCCGTATGGATCTGCCGAGGTAACATCAAGGAGCCTCAGTCGTTGCCGTGGCCATAGAACCATTCCTGAGAATGCTGAAAAGAAATAGTAAAGCAGTCGGGCAGGATGCATGATGGACAAGACCATGATGAATAATCTACTCAAGCAAGTTTAGAGTCACAAGGCAAACACGTGATCGCGACTCGGTCATCCAACGCGTCTCGCGTCATAATGTGGGTACAATGTACAGCTACTACCCACATCTTATCTCTCCCACATGAGGGTTCTCTGCGTCGCGGAAAAGCCATCTATCTCAAAATCCATCACCCAGATTCTCTCAGGCGGGAGGTATACAACCGTACGCACTCCCATGTCTCTGACAACCAGTTCATTCTCCTGAACTAGTTTGCATGAAAAAGCATAATACACAGTCGCAATATGTGAAGAATTACGAATTCGAATATCCACAGACCAACGCATTCTTCACTTTTACATGCGTATCTGGGCATCTGATGGAATATGACTTTACCGACGCACATCGAAAATGGCACTCTTGCAACCCGGCTGACCTTTTTGACGCACGAGTCGAGTCGAGAGTGGCCAAAGACAAGACAGCCATTGAACAGAACCTGATGACACAGGCTCGTCGCTCAGACATGCTGATGATCTGGACGGATTGTGATAGAGAGGGAGAGCACATTGGGATGGAGATTGTGACGGTGTGTAGGAAGGCGAACAGGAACATCGTGGTCAAGAGGGCAAGGTTTAGTGCTATTATTGCCCAGTGAGTTCCCGTTCTTCTCTCCTCATACCCGAAGCTAAGAACGGGACAGACAAATCCACCGCGCTGCCCAACATCCTGTAGACCTGGACTTGGCACAAGCAGATGCCGTTGACGCGAGGATTGTACTAGACCTCAAGATTGGTGCGGCCTTCACCCGGATGCAAACCATGTCATTGCAAAGGGAGTCTCCGGTGTTAGAAGACAAACTCATATCCTACGGTGCGCGGGAAAAATCGATCATCTACCCTTTCTCTAACCCGCTCGAAGGACCGTGCCAATTCCCCACGTTGGGCTTTGTCGTACAGCGATACAACCAAGTCAAGAATTTTGTCCCTGAGCCTTTTTGGTACATATATCTATCTCACACAAGGAACGCCCCAGATGGGCCAAAGGAGACGACCTTCAACTGGCGCCGAGGGCATTTATTCGATGAAGACGTAGCTGTTGCGTTATATGCTTACGTTCTAGAGAGTCCACTGGCGAGAGTCACGAAAGTCACGAAAAAAGATACCAAAAAATGGTATGGTTCTACTTGTTATGTTTCGTTCGCAAGGTTGAGTCATAGACGCATAGGAAGCCTTTGCCTTTGACAACTGTTGAATTGCAGAAAGCCGGATCTCGATTACTCAAGATGGCTCCTAAGAAAGTTCTGGATGTAAGACTCTCGTTCCCTCTCTAGCAGAAGGGCATCGTTCATACAATATTAGATCGCAGAAAAACTCTATCAGCAAGGATTTGTCTCCTACCCGCGTACTGAAACTGACCAATTCGACTCACAATTTGATTTCATGACCCTAATCCATAAACAATCTGTCGACCCAAACTGGGGACCCTTTGCTCAGTCCCTCGAACAGGGTGGTTTCAATACACCACGAAAAGGCAAACATGACGATAAAGCACACCCACCTATCCATCCTACAGCTCATGCAGGCGGACTTACGGGGGATGAGAAGAAAGTGTATGAGTATATCACGAGACGTTTTTTGGCTTGCTGCTCGAAGGATGCGGAGGGTTGGCAGACGGCTGTCGAAGTCGTGTGTGGGGGTGAATTTTTCAGTGCCACCGGTGTGTTACCTACGTTACCTGTCGTTTTCTCTTGCACTGACGGTAACTCTTAGGTTTGGTTATTATAAGGAAGAACTATCTTGAAGTATACCCGTACGACAAATGGAGTGATCATCCGTTGCCCGAGTTTACCGAGGGCGAGAGGTTTAATCCTACGGTGTGTGAGTTGAGGCAAGGCGAAACAAGTAAACCGAACCTGCTCACTGAGGCCGATTTGGTCACATTGATGGACAAAAACGGGATCGGTATGCATTCAACTCTTTATCCTTCCCCCGCTGCCTTAAACTAAACGGGTCTGTATTGTGGGTTAGGAACGGATGCAACTATTGCGCAACACATACAGAATATTGTAGACCGGGAGTATGTCATTGAAAGGATGGAAGGTTCGACAAAGTACCTCGTACCCTCGAAGCTCGGCGTTGCACTGGTTGAAGGATACGATCGCATCGGCTTGGACAGGAGTGTTAGCAAACCCCAACTGAGACGTGAGGTATGCCTTTCGTTCTTCCCTTTTCCCCTACATCACTGACTGGTCTCGGTGCTTCTCTAGACGGAGAGGAAGATGGTTGAAGTCTGTGATCGTACGACTTCGAAAGAGGCTATGCTCCAGCAGTCACTGCAACAATATAAGGATATGTACAGGACCGTCGAGGAAAATTGGAGGACGGTTGTCCAGGTTCGTAGCGTCCTTTCCCGTTATCTATGCTCGCGCCATGCTCACAGGTGAATCATAGAGCGTCAGGCAGAATCTGGATGGTACTACGCCTACAGGCGCGGCTGGGGGTATTCAGGCGGGGAATCCTCGAGGGCCTGGAAGTGACGATGATAGTGACGATGAGGACAATGGCGGTGGTGGAGGGGGGAGAGGCGGGGGAGGAACGGGAGGTCGGGGTGCGCGCGGTGGACGCGGTGGGCGAGGTGGGCGAGGCGGCAGAGCCGCTGCTTCGACGTCGAACCGAGGCAGAGAGGGACGCACTAGGGGTAAGATTACAGCCACTCCGGAAGTTTCTGTCATTGAAGTGGACGAGGGTCAGTCGAGCAAGTACCAGCCTCTACCGTTCCTGGTGCTGATTGCATGATAGACCCAAGCTGGCTCTCACGAACCGCCACTAGTACTACAGCTCCGTCGACATCGTCACATCAGGCACAGCCAAAACCTTCCGCTTCGTCATCGAACCCGAGATCAACAAATGCATCATCCGCGCGTTCTACCGCCTCTGGGTCAACTACTGCTGCTTCCCAAGGTCAAGTTATGTTGTGTGAATGTGGCATTCCGGCCATGGAGAAGATAAATACGTCTGGGGTGAATAACATTGGAAAGGTATACTATCAATGCTCGAAGGGCAGTTGCGATCTCTGGAAGTGGGCAGATGATGCGAGTCAGCATTCGGTTGTCCCGACGAAGCGAACATATGCTCAGGTACGCTTTCTTTACCCCTTTTCCGATCTAAGGTACTGGAATACTAATTGTGGATGTAGACAAACGATGATCCAACCAAACCTCCGAGAAACTGTAACTGCGGTGTTCCAGGTTTGATTCTGACGGTGCAGAAGGAATGCTCAAACCGAGGGAGAAGGTTTTGGAAGTGTCAGAATATGCCGGACGCGGATGGTTGTGGGTTCTTTGAGTGGGATGATGAGCCTCCGAGATCGTCTGGTGGTGGTCGTGGTGGAGGACCTGGGTCGGGGAAGTGTTTCAAGGTGTGTGTATATGTTGGAGGTGCCTGTGGGCAATTCTGTTGATCACCTGATTGGTCATAGTGTGACCAGGAAGGACACTGGTCGAGTGGTAAGCTAAGGTTCCTCTATTTACCGGCTCACCGCATTCACAGCGGGGAATAGAGTGTCCTAATCAAGGTGGTAGTTTAAGCAAGCGACCACGGAGCTTTGGGAACGCCATTAATGACGCTGCTGTTAATGCAACGTGTTACAAATGCGATAAGAAAGGTCATTTTGCTTCGGGTATGGTTTCTTCCACCATATCATGGAATGTATGTGTGGCTGAAGCTTGCTCAGCTTGCCCAGGACAACCTATGGGAAGATCTAAGTCCGTCAATACCGCAGGGGGGAACAAAGCCACAGGGTCATGTTACAAGTGTGGCCAAGAGGGCCACTGGAGTAATGGTACGTGATTAGCCTCCACACGACCATGCGTTGTTGATCACGTATGCATTAAATTTAGCTTGTCCTGGTGGCACGGGATCAACCTTCGAACGCTCAACAAGCAACCGAGGTCGAGGTGGAACAACGAAACGAGGGAAAGGAAGGGGGTCAAGTTCGACTACAACTACGACATCGAAGTCCAAGCGAGGAAGACCGGCAAAGAAGTCGACGCTTGCTGCTGCTGATGATTGGTGATGCAGGTTTTGTGTACGAGTATAGTGGTCTGTGATTGGCGATTAACTCCTTGGAGGTGTTGGTTGAAAGAAGCAGAGATTTTTTCGTTTTCGGATTTCGCTTGTGTTGGGGAAGATGGGAGAGCCAAACCAGAGCATTCGACTTTTTTGTCCTTTTGAGCTCCGGCCTTGGGACCTGGACGGATGCCAGGATGATAGGATGCGAGGATGATTGGGAGTCGGTTGGGACGGTCGGTGTGAGTGGATCGCATGGAACTTCCGTTGAATGCCAGTCGTAATGCTGTACATCTGCCTGTTGTATTTGTATACTAATGGTCTTTTGTTACTTGTGTTTTGCTTTCCTTGACACTTGATAGTTTGCTTTTCATCTGCTTGACTAATGTAACATATCGATTGCGTACCACTGATTAGATAAATTTGAGGAAGCATGTTGAAAAAACCAGGATTTGCTAAGATTTGTTCACGCGATTGGATAAGGGCATTAAGGTTGCAATACAGTTTTTTACGGCTGACATCGGGGCTTGTTTTCATACGTTACCCTAACGTTACCCAGCTACTGTGACAGTTTTCCACTACCACCCTACTATGTTTGCCCCTTCATGGCCGCGTCAAAGCAGAAGTGCCAAGACCTGAGGCGTATGCTCATTTGGCAGCTTCGTTTAGCGACCTTACGGAGCACCTTCAGCCGACATGGACTCTTCCCCGTCTTACCCTGGATATCGGAGGGAAAGAACCCGATGGGTTCGCATCATGTTCATTCGCGCTCGCGGAGACCTTCTCGATATGATAATAATGCGGGGATGTCAACACGTTGACCCTTGTAGGCTGGCTCTAAGCGATGGCTACGGCAGTCACCGACATAAGGGCATAATAATTGAAAAATGCAGAGCATAGTTCCTGAATTCCACTCGGATGTATGGTTTAAGAACCTTCAATCACTTCCATCTCTGTGGATTCTGCTCCGGAATCATTGGCCGTTACGGTTGTTGAAATCTCCAGGTGTCATTCCCTGTGTCACTTGTCGTTCGGCTGTGTGGGTAATTAAGTTCTCACTCTCGGATGAGTCGGGTGCGTGTGGGTTGAGTGCTATGTATTTGCTTGTGATGGTGAGGTAAATGAATGAGGTGCGGAGAGAGGAGGGAGATGTGGGGACTGGTATAAAATTAGGCTCTGGGTAGATGGGCGGATTTGCTGCCTCAGTGAACCCCCCGCTCCTCCTTTGACACTTGGGGACCTGTAGCGCTGCTGGTGTCGGTTCCCTCCTCGTTCAGGTTAATCAAATTAGGTTAGTGGTTGATTGACTTTTCAAAATTGCTCCGCCTCTGAACAGGTCGTCTCAGTTGACACGTAGATTCTCCCCTTGGATAACAATCACACCTCCACCCCTTGCGATAAGGATTCGGTTTTCCTTGGTGTTTTCTCTGTTGTGTATATTGCTGCGCTATTTCGGTTGTTGGAACTTCGACTCCCTTTGGTTTCTCTAAGATTGGACCTCGACTTTCCTATTCAATTTTTACTGGCGCACAACTGCTATAATGCTGAGTTCTGTAGAAAAACTGGAGGTGGTTGAGCATGCATCTATGGGGAGTGCGGATTTTAGGAAGCAAGGGTGGTTGGAACATACCGAAGCGGAGCAGAAGAGAGTGTTGAGGAAGATGGACTTGCATCTATTGCCGTTCATCTCGTTGCTGTATTTGCTGTCATTTTTGTGAGTTTTTATTTCGGGTGTCTCTTCTTGACCGTCGTTGAATACCGCTGTAGGGATCGTGCTAACATTGGTTGGTCATCTCCTTCAATGCACGAGGCCAAATTCTGATGGAAAGATGCGGTGATACAGGTAACGCGCGCATTGCCGGAATGGCTACCGATGTTGGGCTGACGGGGTTGAAGTACAATGTGGTACGTGCATCCCGCTGTCTGTCGTTTGCGAGCGGTAATTGATATCAACCATGAACCATAGATCGCAGCGGTCTTCTTCGTAAGCTCGCACTGTCCCTATTCCATGCCTTGCACGACATTGATAACGGAGGGCGATTAACAGATCCCCTATGCACTCGCTGAAGTACCCTCGTGAGTGGATAAGCTCGACCAAAAGATAAACGCTAATCACCCCACCCCAGAAACATCTGCTTGAAACTCGTTCGACCCTCACGATGGAGTGAGTTTCTTACCAGCTTGCTGCCTGAACAGACTCTCATATCGTTCTAACGATCGTAGTTCCATCAATCATGATTGCCTGGGGTCTGGTTATGACTCTCATGTGCTTGTGCCACACCTATGAAGGTCTTATCGTGTAAGGAATTACTACAATCTTTGGATCCTGAATATGCCTCACTTCGGTTGACAGTGCCCGTGTGTTCCTCGGTCTCACAGAAGCCGGCCTCTTCCCCGGAGTGAGTGATCGTGACAGATGAATTGCCCCAACTGGGTATACTGATTCAACTGGTATAGATCACATTCTATCTCTCTCTTTGGTATCGTAGACGCGATGTTGCCAGGCGTATTGCAATTTTCTTCTCAGCTGCGACCATTGCTGGTGCTTTCGGTGGTTTGCTCGCGTGAGTCCTCCTTCCGTAGCGAGTACCTTGTAAGACTGTGCTGACCCTGTCGACAGTTACGGTATTGAGCATATGGAGGGTGTTGGTGGACTTCATGGATGGCAATGGATTGTAAATGGTTTTACTTCACGTCCTTGTCCGACGAAGACTCATAATTTTCTGGATAGTTCTGCCTCGAAGGTATTCTAACTGTCCTGATTGCCGTCTCGGGATACTTCTTTATGCATGATGTAAATCTTCATATTCCTGTTGTGACCAAATCAGCGCTTAATATTTCCGCAACAGTACCCGGAAACCGCTCGTTTCTTGACCCTGTCAGAAAGACAGACTGTGATCGCAATGTTGAAAGAAGATCAACAAGGACAGGCGAAACACTTCGACTTCAAGTTCGTCTGGCAGGCTGTGAGAGATTACAAGACTTATTTGCAGGTCGGCATCTACCTTGGTACGTCTTTCAAAAAAAATATCACTACCCCAATCACCACTTAAAACACCATGAAAAAGGCCTACTAATTCCAGTCTACGCCATCGCCCTCTTCACACCTACAATTGTCAAGGAACTCGGCTACTCGGCCGCCAATGCCCAACTACTCACAATCCCCCCTTTCGTCGCAGGTTGTATTGTAACAATCGCAGTGGGCATCTACTCCGACAAATATAACCTCCGAGGACCATTCATCATTTGCTGTAGTATCATCTCGCTCATCGGGTACATTGTCTTGTATACCCAAGACCGACCTGGTGTATCGTACTTTGGTGCGATTTTGGCTGCGGTGGGTGTGTACCCGACGATTGCGATTGCGTTGGCATGGGCGGGTAGTGCCGTAGGTGGAGATGTGAGGAAGGGTGTTACATTAGCGATGGTTATTGGGATTGGGAACCTGGGAGGTATATGTTCGTCGTTTATTTATATGCAAGCGCCGAGGTTCTTTGTTGGACATGGGACATGTATGGGGTGCTTGGCCTTGTCGTACGTGGTTTTTTCTCGTGTATTTGTTTGGGGTGTGTGTGGAAGAGGACTGATGTGGTGCGTAGGATTGTATTGAGTTTGGTGGCGATGTGGGATTACAACCGGTTGAATAAGAAGAAGGTTGCGCAGTGTGAGAGGGAGGGGATTGATGAAAGTCGCCGGGAGGAGTTTTCAGAGATGGGGAATGAGAGTCCTTTGTTCAGGTGAGTTTGGTGTTTTGGCTGGAATTGGGATCGATCACTGACGGTGAGGGTAGATATACACTTTAATGAAAAATAAAACTATCTGATGACGCGTTGATGAGCTCGTCTGACGAAATGTACTTGTAGTGTTTTATACCCACCTTCCGAAACCCCAATGGACGATGTTGTAAATCATGAAGATTTGGTCAACGTGAATGAATTGGTAATAAAGTGAAGTGGCCTGTGTCATTTATGTGATAACCTAGTGGGTACAGGGGCGAGACATGCTCACTAGAGTATGAGAACTAATCAATGACGACGCTTCTGATCTTTCATTCGACGAGGTTTGCCACGGCTCTCGACTGAAGATCCTTGAGTTCTCGGAATAATCTGATAAGGGAGTGGAGTGGCGCGGTGAACACCTTCGTGTAACGTTGAGGCCTTTCACAGTGCGCTGTGGACTGGGCAATGGCAAGGCGAAGAGTGGGGTAAAGTTCCTCCATGACCTGTCCAATGTTCCACCGACTCAAAACCACCCGGGCGTTATATACACCAGAAAACCAACGTCATGAGTCGTGATCGAGGAGAAGGACTGGGGTCATAGAGCAGTAACGGAGCACTTAGCATTGGAAGACGTAAGACAATAATAACAGGGGCTCCGCCAACGTGTTAGTAGCAAGAGTGCAAGCGTAATACTCGGGGAAAGGAGAGGAACGAGTAGGAGAAGGGTATTCATAGCACATGCGTGCTTGGAAACGGGGTTTCAGGGGTAGGTCTTGCCGGGGAGAGAGGACCATTGGGATTAGTTATTGGGCGGGAGTCCGTCGTCCGTCGAAGGGAGCCGCCGGCAACGGGTGCAGGGGCCGTTCCGATCGGCTCAGGGTTACTGTTGTTAGTAGTTGTCCCAAGGCTCCAGGTACGGAGGTGAAGTGGCTCACCAAGTAAGTTACTTGCGGTGTGCGAGTTTTGCTGACATAAAGCCTCTGAAGCGGAATATAGATGATACTTGTTGTTTTAACTGCAAGATGACTGCCCGGGCTCAGGGAATACTATCCTGTGGGCTGGTGGGTTCTGGTGCTTGGAGGAGGGTATTTCCAGCCGGACCCTCCCCAATATTTGGGTGATTGATATCACATGTGCTCCGACAGCGCGTATGGGACGGATTATAATTCAACGACGGGAACTCTGGTACGTGTAACTGGTGGCATGCTACGAAGACAAGAAGACTGAAAAAGAGACATATTTGCTATGAGGAAACGTAAAGATGGACTATCTTGAGCAATGAGTAGGGTGAGAACCAAGGTGAGGGGCGGGCATTGCCATGTGATTCGAGATCCGGGGCGTGACGTCGATGACTGAACGGAATCAGGATGCGGATGACGGAGAGCCGGGGAAACATCCCTCCGAATAGATAAACCACGGGGCGCACTCCTTCCTCATTATCTCACTCCATCTCTTTACCATGTCTCACGGCGTCAAAATCCACTCAAAAGTTGCTCCCCAGGCTCAAGCAGAGCTTTTCACCGACGGCGCACTCAAGTTCCTCGCTGCTTTACACAAAACCTTCGAATCCACTCGCCAGTCCCTCCTCACTGCGCGTGAGGATGCCCAACGTCGATATGACTCCGGAGTTCCTCTAGACTTTCCTCAGGAGACAGCCCATATTCGAGCTGATCCTTCTTGGCTATGTGCTCCTCCTGCTCCTGGCCTCGAGGACCGTCGCGTCGAAATTACCGGTCCCACCGATCGGAAGATGGTTATCAACGCCCTCAACAGTGGCGCAAAGACCTTCATGGCCGACTTCGAGGGTAAGTCAATTGGCTCATCGGGGTGTTTTTTTTCTGACGAATTAATCAGATTCCAGTGCACCCACCTTTGCCAACATGCTAAACGGCCAGGTGAACCTTCGTGATGCTATCCGTCGCCAGATTGATTTCGAGAGCGGAGGAAAGAAGTACAAGCTTGTTGAGAACCCTGCTGTTTTGATCGTTCGGTAAGCAGTCCCTGTCGACTGTAAATGCCTTCTTCCGTCCTCATTGCACCGATTCTAGTCCTCGCGGGTGGCACCTGGATGAACCCCGTGTCACTGTTGACAACCAGCCCATGTCTGGGTCCATTTTCGACTTTGCTCTTTACTTCTACCACAATGCTAAGGAGCTCGTTAAGCGTGGCTCGGGCCCCTATTTCTATCTGCCCAAGATGGAGCACTACTTGGAGGCTCGTCTTTGGAACGACATCTTCGTCTTCTCACAGTCGTACATCGGTCTCCCACTCAACACTATCCGTGCGACAGTTCTCATAGAGACTCTTCCTGCCGCTTTCCAGATGGAAGAGATCCTCTTCGAGCTTCGTAATCACTCGTCTGGTCTCAACTGTGGACGGTATGTTTCGTGACGTCATGAGGCAATTTGGAACGCAAGTTCTCATATCTCTATTTTTAGCTGGGACTACATCTTCAGTTTCATTAAGAAGCGCAGGGCTGACCGCGGTGCTGTCCTCCCCGACCGCAAGGATGTCACCATGACGGTACCTTTCATGGACGCCTATGTCAGGCTCCTCATCCAGACCTGCCATAGGCGCAAGGTCGCTGCCATGGGCGGCATGTCCGCCCAGATCCCCATCAAAAACGATCCTCAGGCCAACGAAGTCGCCATGAACAAGGTTCGCGCTGACAAGCTCCGCGAGGTCACCGCCGGTCATGATGGCACCTGGATCGCTCACCCTCTGATCGAGCCTATCGCTCGCGAGATCTTTGACAAACATATGCTCGGTCCCAACCAGGTACGGCCATCGCTTGACAGGCATTCTATTTCATGATTTCTCACATGACGCCGATGTCTAGTACTACAATCTCCGTCAGGACGTCAAGGTCGCCGCTGCTGATCTTCTGAACCCTAAGGTTCCCGGAAAGATAACTGTCGAAGGCATCCGCGAGAACGTTTCGACATGCCTTGCTTACACAGCTGCTTGGGTTGGTGGCAACGGCTGCATTCCGCTCAATTACCTCATGGAGGATGCTGCTACCGCCGAGATTACCCGCGTGCAGCTTTGGCAATGGGTTAAGCATGGTCGTCGCGCTGATAATGGTCAGTTGATCACTGCCGAGTACATCGACGGCTTCATCAAGGAGTTGGGTCCCACCATCAATAAGATCGTCCCTGGCGTGAAGGAGGAGAATGTCAAGTTGGCGGAGGAGTATCTGAGGTTGCAGATCAGGAAGCAATGGCCAAGCGAGTTTTTGACGAGCGACTTGATGCCTTATCTTGCCATTGCTGATGGTGTTGAACCGCAATACCAGAGAGCGCAGCTGTGAGAAGTAAAAGTAAAGGTTATTCTTTGGATTATGTATCGTTACTTGTGTTTTGTCTCTTGTCTCTCAGTTTCTTTTCTTTGCATTGGTTCCATGTCTGTTTTCGTCGTGCAATCCCTTACTAGTCTTGGTTCGGTAGTGTTACTCTCTTCATTGTCTCAATAGTGTTGTATTTATTTGAATTGCCTCGTGCTGTCGTGTAGTTGACTTGTGGTGGCGGTGATATCCAGAACTGGTTTTGTACGCACCACATTGTGGAGCGACGCCTCCTTGAAGAAGGGAAAAGGAGCAAGCGCAAGGGACAAGGTCGTGATGCACATAGACGGAAACTACGTTACACGAGTCCTATGATAGATTCAATGGTATCATGAAGAGTGGAACCCCTAACGTCATTTCGTCTGTAAGCATAAGCGCCAAACAGCATGCTGACCAAGGTAAGGATAGAACATTTGCCAAGCTATTATGTGAGGTTCGCGGATGATTGGCCTTTTGCCTTGACTTTTTGGTGGATTGGACATGCGTGCTATGAAGCTGACTGGAGATGAGGGGTGTGTGTCGCTAGTATGAGATAGATTGACACCAGGAGGTCCTGGAATCTTTGAGTGCCAAAACAAATTCATAAAGCAAAAATCTCGGTCAAGGACATTGCGCCACTCGACCATTTCGGTTCTCTTAATAGTCACGGTGAAAGGGAAGTTGGGAAGAGACAGATTCTACCTAGTTTTATTTATCGGGTTTTTTGATGCCCAGTGAATGGTTCTATTCAATCTTGCCAGTGCCAAAGGTACTCTTGTGTCAAAAGAAAGTTTGATGGTCACTTTTTCTGTAATGGAGGGATTGGTCCGCTTCAACCACGTGATCACATTTCTGATCAAACGGGCTGCCAGAAATTTCGGACGTTTTTGTTGCAGAGTACAGTACACAGGTGTTCGTTCACCTTTCACTCCTTTATTTCCTGCCTTTCTCTCAGTGATACCTCCTCATACCAAAGCCACATCTACTACTAAAACACCTTGACTCAGAATGGTCTCCTTCCAGTGCGTAATGTAACCTCACCCCCGTCGGCCGTCGATTGATCGTATAAATTTGTTTTTCAGGTGTCACAGTAAGGCTCTTTGGTTCAACGTCCGTAGTTTTTCTGAATGATTTTTTGTTCAGATTGCGGTGACGTCGTGAAGAAACCTAAACTTGATCAGCACCGTTCGAGGTGTCATGGAGGATTTGATTGTATCGATTGTTCAACGACGTTTAACACCCCGGCGGAGTACAAGTCGCATACGTCTTGTATAAGCGAAGCGGAAAAGTATCAAAAGAGTTTGTATAAGGGGCCTAAAACTGTGCGTCGTTATCTCTTTTCTCGTTCAATCGTTCATTTAATATTTCACGCGTTTGTGCATTTTGTTTTGTGTATTCGGTTATAGGGTCAGAAAAATGGTTGGAATAACAACGGCTACAATCAACATCAACAAAATGGTGGCTCGAGAGGCTATCAGAATGGGAGAGGTGGGTATGGAGGAGGACGAGGTGGAAGGTTGCAATGGACCCAACCGAGATCACAAGCAACAGGTGCTAATGATACCCCTCTTGGAACCCCTTCGCGGATGTCGCCCGTGCCGAGGCCTGTTGAGGCTGAAGCTGAAAAGTCGAGTGATACTGTGGTATCGTTGTCGACCCAGTTGGAGAATGGAGTGAAGGAAAAGGAGAAGGAGAAGGGGAAGGAAGAAAAAAGGAAGAAGGATAAGAAACGGAAAGCGGAAGATGAGGTGCGTTGGATTTGAATGGGGTCTTGCTTTACCTCAGGGACTGACTATGGAGCTCGTTCTGCTAGGGCACGCGGGAGAGTGGCGAGCCGTCAAAGAAATTGAAGGTTGATGAGAAGGCTGATGGGCCTACTGCGATGCCACCGCCACCATCACCCGCAAAAGAGGGAAAGGCGAAGGAGAAGAAAGAAAGGAAGGAGAAGAAGGAAAAGAAAGAGAAGGTAAAATCAAAGTCGAAGGAACCGGAACGGGAGAGGGTTGCGGGAGAGACGAAGGACAAGGACGAGGTAGTGGAAGAGACAAAGGAGCCAAAGGAGGACGACAGGACCAAGAAGAAGAAAGAGAAGAAAGAGAAAAAGGACAAGAAGAAAAGGGAAAAGATGACGGCCGATGTGACGCCTGTGGAAGCGGAGGTGACAAAGGGCGATGGCGATGTTGATATGGCGCCTCCCGAGGAGCTCCCCAAGGACGACACGGAAGTTGGGAAATCAGAGAAGGGGAAGGACAAGAAAGACAAGACAGACAAGAAGAAAAAGAAGGATAAGCAGAAGGGCGGAGAGGAGGGGAAGGATAAAGATGTCGAGATGGTGGAGGTCGACCCACCTGCAGGAGAGAAAGCTGAGAAGAGGGAGAAAAAGGAGAAAAAAGACAAGAAAAGCAAGAAGGAGAAATCGAGCTGAGTGACTTGTAGAGTAACGACGTCGTTTAGATAAGACACGTGCCCAGGATTTGCCGTAATAGTATCGATTTCAGCCTCTCACCCCATCTCTCCTCACAACACTCACCACTGCCATGCAGGCCCTCCAGGTTCGTATCCGACTCCCATCCCACCTCCTGCCCACTCACCGCGACCCCTGCAGTCCCACCTCTTCGCAGTCCGCGAGATTCTCAGCCCTGTAAGATCCCACCCACCGCGTCCTTGATCAGCTTACCGATGGCTCCCTCCAGGTTCTCAAAGAAAGCAAATTCAAAGAACACGGACGCATCACACCCGGTACGCACGCATTCATCCTCCCAATTTACGTCCCCACCCACAAACTCACGCACATATCACCAGAGGAATTCGTCGTCGCAGGCGACTTCCTCGTCTACAAATTCCCAGTCTGGAATTGGTAAGTTCCATTACCCCCCAAAAAAGCTGAAAAGTCCAATACAGACTCATGATTACTCATCCATCCATCCAGGGAAACCGGTGACAAATCCAAAATCCGCGACTTCCTTCCCGAGGATAAACAATACCTCGTTACAAGGGGTGTACCCTGCCTCCGCCGGGCGACCTCACTCGCATACACCGACGCCGACGAAGACGCCGAACGTCTCCTCTCTTTTGACGATACCCCTGGCGGTGGTGCACCCGACGAAGAATGGGTAGAAACACACGCCGGTCGTAAATCCACGCTCGACTCGATGCAGAACCCAGGCGAGATTGAAGATATCCCGGATTTGGATGGTTCAGGGGATGTGACGAATGGTGTTGCTGGTTTGAATTTGGGTGGCGATGGCGGTAACGGTGTGAGTGGGAAGGATAGCGAGGTTAGTGAAATCCCGGATTTGGACGACATCCCGGACATGGAGGAGGAATTGGAAGATGAGGATGAGGCGACTGCTGCTCCGAAGTCCAAACCTGCCCCTGTTACTCCTACTGCAGGGACTAATACCAAGAGTAGTGTGATTGACGCTAGGTTCGTCCCTTTGCGCCCTTTTCTAGTCAACGATATCACCTGACACGCGATTCTTGGCCAACCTAGCCAAGTCGAACCAGCTAAAGATAATCTCCTTCAAGTGCGCACATACGACGTCATGATCACCTATGACAAGTACTACCAAACCCCTCGTGTCTGGTTAATCGGCTATGACGAGAACCGCAACCCTCTCGCCCCGCAGCAGATCTTCCAAGACATTTCCGCGGATCATGCGCACAAGACAGTGACCATCGAGCCGTTTATCCATTCGACGTCATTACAAGCTGCATCGGTGCACCCATGTAAACATTCTAGTGTGATGAAGAAAGTAATTGAGAGGATGAACTCGAGTGTCGTGGCGGAACAGCTTGCGCAGCAGGCTGCCAGTGGTGGTAGTGGTAGTGGTGGTGGTGGTAGCAGTGCAAAAGCCGGAAAGGAGGGTAAGAAGAAATGGCTGTTTGGTGGTAGCAAGTCCAGTAGTGCAGCCAAGAAAGATAAAGGCGCTACCTCTGCCGCCGGTGGGGAGGGCGAAGATCAAGTCGAGGGCATGCGTGTGGACTTTTATCTGGTCGTGTTCCTCAAGTTTATCGCTTCAATTGTGCCAACGATCGAAGTCGATTCGACGACTTCGTTCTGATTTTGTTGGCTAGTGCATGGTATACCCTTCGTGTTTCAATAAACCACTTCACCTCTTTTTTTCCAGTCTTTTTTACGTATGATGTTTGTATTTTAGATGAGAGCGGCTCTGGTTTCGGTCTGGTAGTGGGTACATCGTGGTTATGGCAGTTTGGTAGCTATGGATCAGACAATGTAACATAGGTATCCTTTTAACACTCAGCATTCCCTCAACATAGTGGACACCTTAAACACCTTTAACCAGCTCCAAGCCTGCCTTGGTACCTACAATCCTTTCCAACCTCAACCAGTCAAACCTCGAGTACAATACTTTGCACGTCACGTCCGACGCCTCAACGCCATCATCGAGGAAGGGGTAGGAGAGGTACTCGGTGAAGAATTGTGGGTGATCGGGTGGACCGTAGAATACAAGATTGCGAATGCCGCGGATCTTGTAACTGCATGTGCACGAGTTAAGCAGCCGAAATCAGTAAAGGAAAACGAAGGAAAAAGAAGGCAAACCGTTTGAAGAAATGGAATCGTTCGCTGACGAGTAGGAACGACTTTGTGCCTTTGAAAAAGGCTTGTCTGGCACGTGAGATGTCTTGATTTGTAGAGTACCTGATTTTCCATCATATCAACACAAGTGAAAGAGAGAGAGAGGGAGAGAGAGGCTGGAAAGAGACGGAGACGTACTCGGAAAGAATGGCAAATGACACTCCGGCATGTTTCCGGAAATAATTGTGTACGCGGATAAAATCGAAGGACGAGGGGATAAATATGACCGTGTTCGTGCTCTGAACTGCGGATTTGAGAAGTGTAGGGAGGAGTTGAGTCGTGAAGTGGTGGAATCGTTTGTCAGGTTCGTCTTGTGGAGATGCGCAGTCGAAATGAATAAGGTTCTGTTGTCATTGTTTGTAAGGGGTGTGTGAGTGAAGGACAGGAAATGAATATATATCCATACCGGATCGATGCCCTCCGGGACGGGGACAGGCGGATAGATTTTTTCAGAACGTATTTTGCCAGAGACGTTTGTGAAAGAGTTGTATAAAGCCCTCATTTCAGGTGTTTCGTATGCAGTGAGGGTTATTGATTGGCGCAGGTATGCGGCACTGGGTCATGGAATCAGGAAGAAGTTGACTCCAGTGAGGAGTAGGTGAACGTACTGGCCGTCGAGGTACCATGATTTTATCCGCGAAAAATCGGTGTCGTGTGATTCTTTTGGGAGTTTGTTGATATGTGAGAGGACGAACTGTTGAGGGGTGATTAGGGCTTGTGGCTAGGGAGGGTGGAGGGAGACTTGTGTACTTTGACATGATCCCAGTTTTGCATCGCCAGAGCGTCCATCTGGTCGATGATGAGTATCTCTATCGATGTCAAATAATCTGCATGCCTAGAAACCCCAAACAGAACTCGTTAACGCGAGTGCATAGAACCAAATCACAGCACCACATACTTCTCCTTCTCAATCGACCGCCTCAACCCCAAAGGGCTCGCCATCACAATATCACATCCATAAAACTCCGCAAACATCCTCACACTCTTCCTCGTCAACTTGATCCCAATCCTAAAATTATCATCCACATTGCCTTTGAACGTCTCGACATGATCTGGGGGGTACGTCCCAGGTTCAGCTGTGACTAATTTATCCACTGCGCCTGGAGGAAGCCCGTATTCCGACAAGAAGCGCGATCGGTTTTCAATTTGGTATTGCGGGGAGGGCGTGTGGGATGTGAGGGCGTGGAACCAAGTTTGGGCAGAGGAGCGGAAGGGGAGGAGAATGAGGACGGAGGGACGGGTGAAGCCTTGATCTTGGACGTCTTCTGGAAGATCGTTGGGTGTGGTTTTGGTAGCGTGTGCGAGGCGCTCGTTGTTTTTTAGGATGCGGCGACGTTTTCTAATGTGGGTGAGTGAGGGTTAGTGGGCAAGGAGGAATTGGAGGCATACTTTGTAACGTGGTTGAGGGCGTGCAGAGCGATGGCTTCCCGTGTTGGTTTACGGGTTTCGAGAGGTGTGTGGGTGTGGTAGAGATCTCGCCGGGTTGAGAGGACTGAGAGAAGGTCGTTTTGAAGTTGGACAGTCTCTGGACGAATGTGATGAGTCGACGCATGAGATACATAAAGTAATGCGTACTTGGAGAGGATTTGGCTTGACGATCTTTGAATGGTGTGATGAGCCGGTCTAGGATCTGATAGAATGAGATAAAGCTCGTCAAAAAGCGCCAGTATGGCTCACATCCGGTGAAGGCAATAACGCTGTAGAAGCTTCAGAGGATTCCGGTATCGAGACTGCTGAGCCTAATGATCCCAATTTTTCTCTTGTGATTTTCCATGAGCGAGCGTCAACAGAGTTACGCGCAGATTCTGTGAGAATAGCAGAGTTGTTGCCAAAGTGTTTCTCATAGGCATTGCCAGGATCTAGTCGACATGAATAAACAAAAATAGGGGAATATTTATGACACACTTTCTTCCTCCTCATCCTCCCCATCCTCTTGCGTCTCCTCCTCTACCTCCTTCTTCTCAGACTCCATATCAACATCCTCCGTCTTCGCTTCGTCCTTCTCCCCCTCCTCTATAACATACTCATCAGCAAACGACGCCGATTTCCGTTTGTTAAGCTTGTCTGGTGGGCCGAGGTGGTCTTCATAGGTTCGCTTTCGTTTACCAACCTTCGTAGCAGAGATGTTAAGGAGTGTGAGGAGTCTGGTGGTTACTGAATTGCTGTCGTCCATCTGACTGCTGAATTTATTTTGGTTTAGGGAGTGGTTATCGAAAAACGACAGGGCGTTGCCAAGCAGGTGCAAAGAGAAGATGTCAGGGCATGTGATCACGAAGCAGGGAGGGTTGTGGCTCATGCGACTTGCACAAAGACAGCATTCTGTTACCAACTTCGTTTGTACGGAACTACAATCTGGGTCTACGCCGGAGGAGCTGTCACCCTGTGTAGTCCTGGCACCTGTCGTTTATTTAGAGATCATATGGATGGCCCCCAGTCGAGCGATGTGGCACTCAGATGTTTCAGATTAGTGCAACGAACGTCCTCATCCAGCACTCGATGGCAGCTGCGGAGGGAATGGCGAGGCTCATATACTATCATTGTACCGGGACCTGTGAGCACGGGTATCATTCGACTCTGTGGTGGGACGGTAGTCGAGGTTTGTTGTTAGCACCCAGCAGATTCCTCGAACATCAGGTCATGAAATTTGTATTCGTGTCCGTGGTACATTATGGAAGCATATGGAGTGGATTGTGACATTGGCATGCCTTGTTCATCTGTTAACTGGTCAGAATCCTGATCATAAATGAAAGTCGTACTTCGAGTCATTTGCCTCCGGGAAGCTTCGTCCTTCAGCGTTAACTTACTTGATTGTTGTTACTGCTCGCCCTCTCCTAATTAAAACGATGGCGCCCGGGAGAAGACTCTCCTTTTGCGCGCTAAAGTTACCGAGGATCTAAGTATTCACTTTCTAGTTCTCACGCCAACTGCGAGGCTCTACAGATATATAGGATTTCTTAACGCATCCGACTTTAACGTCGATGTGGCGGCCTGAAAACACCCTGCTGTGGCTCAACTTCGTGGCTCTCACTCACCTTCGTTTCGACGGTTTAATTTTTGGTAGTCAATGGGAAACCCTAGAAACCTTAATAGCAATCCAATGACTCGTATCCTGGGTATAGTCGTCTCTCTCTTAACTGATAGGTCTCCGTGGACACCCTGAGCTATCAGTTACGACAGGGTATTGATTTTGAAAGTAGACCATACATTATGTAGCACTTTTTAGCCTAATATACGTCAATGGTGAACATTGCGAACGACAGTTATAATAGCGACGAGTGGAGAACCACCGAAGGATCTTCCAACAACATTCTTCTCGGAAGAACTTACCTCGCGACCAAGAGAGACAGCTGAAATTTGCCAGGAAGAGTCTCCTGCCGAATCTTTACCAGTCTTCCCAAGGCGTGCATGACCACGTGCGGAAGTGAGTCCAGGCAGTGGGTATGTTCACGAGCTTCACTCAGCACGCTTCCTAGTTGCATAGGATTTTCGACATCAATGACGTATGGTCTTCCTGTGCAACGGATCAATGATCCTTTGATTACATTCGTGGAGGGTCTTCGCAACGATCGCATCCGCTGGTGCCCCTGGGAAGTATCTGGTTAACTTGGTGCCTCCGCTGAAGTACGTTCCAGAGTGGCTTCAAGAAATATGCACCTGAGGTACGCGAGCAGGTATACAAGCTGATGGAAGAGCCTTACCAAGCGACATTGAAAAATTTGGCCACTCTTGACTCGTCGTCAGGATGTGGGAAAATCAACAGAGTGCTTTGTTCCGAGAGCCAGGAATGTCATTGCAACAGTCCTGATTTTGAACTTCGGGCTTAACACATCAAACAAGCTGCGACTCAGATCTCTGGAGGTCTGATGGAATTCCTCACTGGATTGTCTACTATGCCCTCACATCAAGTCATCAGCTGCTTCTGAGACGACTGTTGCCGCTACGATGACATCCATACTTGCGTGCGATGCTGATAAATCCCGACATCCAGCGCAAAGCTCAACAGGAACTGGACTCCGTTGTAGGATCCGAAAAGCTTCCTGGCTTCTCCAATAGACCCAATCTTTCTGCTATCATTAAGGAACTTTCTGGTGGGTCCCTTTCTTCGCATGTACTCCGATCCTACTTCTCAACCCCTGCTAGGTGGAACCTGATCTCTCCCGTTGCAGTTCCTCACTACACTACGGGAGAGGATACGAGGGTTATTATATTCCCAGGGGGCGCATGGTCAGGGCAAATACGTAGTACGTCATTTCGGACCCAATTTGTGTGGGTTGATTTACAAAGACACCAGCGCGATACTTCCACGATGAGAAAGTTTTCCCAGACCCCGAGGAATCAGACCCGTTGGTAGAAGGTATGTGGTTGAACTCCCCTGTACGACTAGGGGTAAACCCGGAGCCCCGGTCTCGAGATCTCAGGTCTGGATACTGTTAGATCGCCATCATGGCATTGCATTACTAGGTTTTTCAATCATTGATCGGTTGATCGTTGGTGTTGAGCAGCATCGCAGCAATGTTGAAAGAAGGAAAGTGCAAGGCACTCATTACACAACAAAAACAGATCTTTCAATTACAAACTGAACAACGATTCATGTACATCGACAACATTTTCGTGTACAGCACACAATCCAACCGAGCCAAATGTTCACTAACCCTCCTTGGCAGTGTAGACGACCTTGCCACTGGCGTCAAGAATACGGATGTACGGTGACTTGTCTTGGAGATAAAGATGGCCACCCCGTGCCTGGGGAGCGGTGTTGGAGGCCCACACAGCTTTGCCACCGGTATAGATTACGAGGTTGCCGTCATCCTGGAAGAGGAGCGAGAGGGTTCCTTGGCCGTAATTGCCGTTACTGCCAGTCGCCGCGACCGGCGTGCCGCTTGAATTGTACGCGACGAAGTTGCCGTCTTTCTGGAAGTACATACTGACGCCGTTGGCGAACGTAAATTCGGCACCGTCATGGGCGACGATGTCCATGTTGGAGATATTGATGAATTCGTCACCTGGGGTATGGGAGGGTAAGTACGAGGACGAATGGGATGGCTATATGAGTGATGGGGAACATACACATTGTGAAAGATGACAGTGCAATTTGCTGAGGTGACATCGACTCATTGCGTTCGTTCTTATACTGTCCAGGTCGGTGGCGTGTAAACCGCATTCAGTTAGACACAAGGTTTTCTCGGCTGGGTGGCGAAGACGAGAATAGAGACACCGCTCAGACCGCACCGACGGTAGAATAATTCTCGTGGCAAATCAAAGAGAGGAACACAGAACATGGAAGACGGAAGGAGGAAGCATGGAAGGCGGAATCACCGATCTGTCCCCACTGTGCTTCGATGATTCTGGATCCCTCACAAACCCATGTCTGCATTGGGTTCCTTCGATGACCTTTGTCTCTCTCTTTCTTAACGCGTTTCACGAGCAATCCCTTGACGACCCCTACTGGCTGGGAAGAAAGAAAAACGGACCTGGGGGTCATCGGAGGGGCTGGAGTAATTGAATCCTCCCCTTGGAGGTCAGAATACCAGAACCTCAAGTTCGGCACATCCATTGGGGTAAGAGGACCTGGGATAGGGGTTTGTGGATGTGCCCCGGGCGAGTTAAACAACAAGTCCTGAGCCACACGCCAGAACAACTTAGGACCTCCGTCAGATAAACTTTTAACCTCTTGGAGTCGGTATTGCTGGCTTCTGGATCCGTCTTTAAGAGACAATGTCATCATCTTGTGATAATTTCATCCTCTTGGTCTGGGATCTTCGCGGGTTGTTGGCCGCCACATTTCGCTTCCGCAACTCAAAACTGCGGTCAACAGGAGGGGAGTGGAGTCTCTCTAGTATGAGATTGCATTAGTTGATGTGGAGTTCATGAAATTGAACATTGAAATGACGGGGCGGACCAAAAACGAAAAAAAAAAGTTTGGAAGTGAGGGGAACCGAACAAGTCATGGTCTAATTCGGTGATGATAGCGGCCTGGCACTCGGAGCGCTACACCACCTTCGCCGGCCTCGGTTAATTCCCGTCTAGAGTATGGGTGGTCTACCGACATGCCCATAGCCTGCTGGAGAATCGAGTTTCAGGCAGTTGTAAGCATGGGCTTACCACAAACCCGTCAACGATCGACAACCGTGCTAACGTCATCACCAGAATAGGCAACCTATAACACGACATCTTTACTGATCCTCCTCCTTTTTCCTGACGACTCTCATTTTATCATTGCTTGTCTGTATACGCGTATCACGAACTCTCTAATACACCGCCCGTGCCTGCTTATCTTGGTATCATCTTGAGTGATGTCTGCGCATATGCGGGCTTACACTTTTTTTAAGCACGCTACGAGCCAGTAGCGAAGAAATTTCTCAACCGTTACTTCCTATCTCACAGGGTCTTTTTCGGAGACCAGGGAAGAGACGCATGATCCTTTGAACCTGGCAGGTCTGACCTCAGACCTCAGCATCGACGCGACTGGCGGTGCGCATGTAGTCACCGAAAACACGCGGTTATGTTCCCCACGCATGGGTGACTCAAACATAGGGTCTGGGGGACATATCAACATTGAACAGAACACGGAATTCCACTGGTTACCGCCACAGGGTGCGCATATACAAGCGCAGTTGCCTCACAAGCGGGTTTCATTGATGGTAAACAGCATGGTCGAGACTGATTGTGCAAGTGTGATGGCTACAAACAGGAGCAGAGGGAAGAGGCGAAGGAGGACAAAAGCCAAGAACTCGAAACGTGGGGTTCAGCGTTGCCCTCCTTTAACTCACTTTGAACGCGCTGTCTTACGTGACAACTATGGTTGCTTGAAGTGTCGTCGCACTCTACAAACCCACACCTCCGACAACTGTCCGAATGGTTTTCCCAAGGCTGAGGGATATCAACCAGTACAACGGCCTACACCTGACGTTATTTGGGCTTTCGTCGAGGAGAGAATGACATCTAATGAGGCTTCCTCATCAAACAGTCAGGGCCCAAATGCGACCGCTAGGCAAGATGTGGATGAGGGATCGCATGCTGGTGCCGACATTGGCAATTATAAAGGATGCTGGTCACGCCAGTGATACTGTACCAGAGAACGCTGATGACAATGTACGTGGTCGTCGCCTTTACTGGCGTTGTGGCCTCATGGGCTTGAACAGTGAGTTCCCTGTCAAGGTGAATGCGCTATTGGACCACGGTGCGCATGTCGACTTAATCCGTAACAATCTAGTTGATGAACTTAGACTTCGAAGATACCGTTTACATGCACCATTCGCTATCCGAGGTGCTACAAAGACTGGGCAAAGCATGTTGACTGAATATTTTAAAATCGCGCCCGTTTCCACAGACTTGTCATATACGTCCCGCACTGTTAATGCCCTTGTCATAAATGAACTGTCCGCACCCTTAATCTTGGGCATGCCCTTCCTAAGTGCAAACGCAATTATGGTCAATCATCAGTCTCGCATACGTGACAGACCAAAACCAAGGTTATCATTTGTTAGGGGCTAAGACAGAAAAGGTGGCTCCCGCTACACCACGTTATCGTTCCCCAAAGGAGAGATTGAATACCACTGCACGATATCGAAGAGCTCTGCTGGATGAGCTCAAAGAGCGTCTTATGGCTACTCGAACAGCAATGGAAAAACACACGATAGACAAACCACCAGACTACAGTCATGTAGTGGCAGCAATTAGGGATCGTATTACAAGTGTTATTGATGAGGAGATCCTATGCTGCTTACAAAATAGAGTTGTGGCAGATTTCAGCCATGTTTTCGAGGATACTATACTACCCCACCGTTTCGGTGCGCCCAGGGGTTTCGGTGGTCACGGTTTTGTCACACATGCCGAAGGCTGCCGTCTGAAACCCAGATGATGGAATAACGACGCGTTGCATTAAGTACCTAACCTAAGTAGATGAGTCTAATAAAATAGTCTGATAAGTTAAAGCTTCGCCCGTCTTTTTTCCGTAGGTGAGAAAGAATATACATGCTTAGATAATGCTGGGAAGCGAACCAGACAAAACTTTGGGTTAAGGGACGTTTAAACGGCAGTCTGTTTAAATGGGTTACGCTATTGACTTCAGTCCAAAGCAAGCGTGCGACCAGAGTGAACGTGCGACTACCGAGTGTGCGGGGGGCTTGGTTTGGGGCTTCGGAACGAAGGCCTCTTCCGGGATCACGTGATTCCTGGGTAGGCAAGGAAACAAGACCGGAATCAAGTGTAAAGGGGACAAACCAAGCCCAGAGCGAATGGGAAGCCAGAGGCAAGCCCGGGGTGAACCGGAGGATGCCAAATGGCTGTGCCCGAGAGGAGTGAAACTCACCAATGGGCCAAATGGCAGCCGAGGTGAGGCCCAACCCCTGCGGAGTTTCACTCCGAGGGAGGGAGAGGGGAGAGAAGTCGAGAAGTAGAGAAAGGTTTGTCAACTGATTAAATGTAGTGTATTGTATTGTATGATGGCCACTTTACATGGTGCGGCTATAGAGAAGACATGGGTAAGACAGGGATACCTGATCGGATGCGGAATTCCTCCATTGCGGAGGATAGGTCTGATAGATGAGAGCGCAAGTATGCATGTGAAGTACTGAGGGGAATGATATCTTCCAAACGGCGCCAGTAGAGTAGAAAGGCCATAGAGGTCCAGCCTCCCGTAGCCGCTACAACATCTGGAGGGACGCCTGCCAGTAGGAGTGCGACAGCTCCCCCAATGTGGAAGCTGTGACCCGAGATCTGTGAGTTTGTCAATGACCAAGTACTTGAGAAGGATTCTATGAAGCGTCTCTTGAGCATGTGTGTCCATTGGCCATTGTTGGTGCAGTAGCCAAAAAGAGAAATGGATGGGGGGGCGTCCGAATTTACATTAAGGTGGTTGTTGATGGCCCAGACAGGGCAAAGATTGTCGTTTCGTGAGGTGACTACGACTATCGCACCATCTGACTTGGTGGTCTTGGTCCATGGTATGTGGAAGCTGGCAGATGATCCTGAAGGAAGTGCTCAAGTGGTAACTGAGGTAGCACGGGTAACATGCATAGAAGGAGAGAATTTGGATGGCGAGGTAACTGTCAATTCTCCAAGGTGCCAGCATCCGAAAAAGGAAACCAATGCTACTGCCCAAATTGCCGCGTCGAAAGGATGGGTCAGAGTCAACTGGGACCTGAATAGCTGTAGGTGTTCTATAGAGACAGGAGCTCGCAGGGGTTTCTTGAAAGCTGATCCCAGACGGGATGCCGCTGTACGGGCGAGTTTGACCCTCTCATCATCGCCATACCAGGTAGCTTGGTTGATAATGTGCCAGCAATGTAACCCAGAGAGCCAAAGGTTGAATGTGGGGCCCCCATAGGAACCCACATATTGAGAAATGAACGCGACCAAGAGGGAAGGGGAGGCAGGCATGCGATCTGATTCGGGAATGCCCCAGAGATCGCAAAATTGTGTGAAACGCAGTAAACCTGCTGCATAGGCGGTCTTGGTGTTGGGTGCCAATGCTTTGAGGATAACGTGACATGAACGCGAGAGTAAGTTGGCTGGCAGGGAAGAGGCCTCTTGTGCATGATTGTTACGGACCCCAATTCTCGTCCGTTAAGCTTTCGAGCCCTAGTTACAAGGCAT
>JAEUWL010000178.1:0-41343 GCA_018524415.1 Podaxis rugospora
TAAGACCTGGATAGGCAATGATAATCACAGGAACAAGGAATAGCCATGGATAAATAGAATGAGGAATGAAACTCAGACAGGAATTCTGATTGGAAGGAATGATAGAGGAGAGTGGAATGGAGCACAGCCCTACCAGAGGGGAGCTGCCTGATGGAGACGGAGATGAGGTTAAACTGAATAGGATCCATAGAACCTGGGTTGTAACTAAGGTTTTAAGAGTCTAATGGGCAGAAAGTGAAGTCCATAACAATACTGTGGTTACTCTACATACAGGTTATGCAGCTTTTGCAGAAGTCCTTGATGAAGGAGTGGATGTTCAGCCAGGTATAGTCACAGCAGACCAATTCTAGTATTTTGTTTTGACTGAAATGTCTAGAAAGCATGTGGTCATGCTTATACTGAAGGACTCATAAGTAGAGGTCATTAGAGTTGGGGACATAAATGCAGTCATTGAGGTGGAGGAAACTATCTGAATCTATAGACCAGTAACCTTAGGAATTAGAAATGTGCTCAATGGCAAGAGGATCAGAAGGAAGGACAGAAAGAAGGTCAAGATGTAGCTGCTTGTAGTCAAGGACCACGGCTGCTCAGAGGGAAGGGAAGAAAAGAGAGGTAGCCTGGACAGATGATGCAGGTTGTTCTCGAGTCAAAACTGGCCTGAAGTTGTGAGGGTTCACCATGGCATAGCCATTATTCCCTCCTTTAGGATGAATATCCCATTGTCTAGTCAATGCATCTGGTTTGGTCCCAAGGTGCCCAGAACAGAAGTGGATTATGAGGTTGAACTATGACAAGTACTCTGACCAACAAGCCTGACAATGGGTCAGAACCTTAGTAGTTGAAAAGTACTCAAGGTTCTTATAGTTGGTGACTATATCAATCAGTAAGGCAGAGCCTTCAAGATAGTGTTGCTAGACCTAGAAGGCTTCAAAAATGGCTAGTAGTTCCTTATCATGAGTGTCATAGTTGGACTCAGACATATTGAAGGTGCAGGAATGGAAAGCAATGGGATGAATATTACCATCTGGAGTGATGATAGAGAGAATAGCAGCCAGGGCATAATTGGAAGCATCTGTCTCAATGATAATCTGAGAGTCTAGAATCCAATGAGTCAAGACTGGAGTTATGGTAAAGGCCTTCTTGAGTGTTTCAAATGCTTTGTGACATTCTGCCATAAAGTTCCAGGATGAGATGGGTCAAGGGAACTACAATGTCAGAATAACCATAAATGAAATGGCAGTAGAAGTTTGCAAAACCTAGGAAGGACTGGATATCCTTAACCTTCTTTGGCTTGGGCTAGTCTTGGATAATCTTGACTTTCTCTTCAGACACCTTGAGACCATTCAGGGACAGTATGTAACCAAGGTATTTGACTGATTCCAAATAGAATTCATATTTGTCTGCTCACATGTATAAGCTGTACTTGTAGAGCTGGTAGAGGACTTCCTAGATATGTTGTTTATGTTGGAAGATGTCATCTGAGTAAATTAGTATATTGTCAAGATAGAAAGTGACACAGACATCTAATAGATTACTAAAAATGTCATTCATGAAGTGCTGGAATGCTGCAGGTGCATTGGTGAGTCCAAATGGCATAACCATCCATTCAAAGGACCCATAGCAGGTCCAGAAGGTAGTTTTCCACTCATCTCCCTCAGCAATCTAGATGAGATGGTAGGTGTAATAGAGGTCTATCTTGGTATAGATGCAAGCTTTGTGAGGGGAATCTAGAAGGTCAGAAATTAGGGGAAGGGAATAATGGTCTTTCTTGGTGATCTTGTTAAGTCCATGGAAGTCGATGCAAAGGTAGAGAGAATCATCTTTCTTGTGGATGAAGAGGACTAGAGCATTATGTAGGGAGGTTGACAGGTGAATGAAGCTGATGAACAAGTGTTCATCAATAAACTCCCTTAATGCTTCCAGCTCAACCTGGGATAAGAAATAAATAGTCCTAATAGGAGGACTGGCATCCTCTTCCAGATTGATTTTAAGGTCATATGGATAATGCAGAGGCAATATATCTGTATGGACCTTGCTGAAGACATCAGCAAATTCATAATAATCTGAGGGAACATTTGACAAGTCAACTGGCTCAGAGGGCTGAGCAGACCTAGCAGAGGCAGATGGAGGATAGATGTTAAAAGTGAAGGAAACTGAACCAGGAAGACATGATGCATACAGAAAAGGTGCAGCATCAATTAGGCTAATGTGAGGATGGAGTGAAGGTGAATTGGGCAAAGCAGGTATAGAGGTCAGAACAGGGATGGAGGAAGGTGGATCTAGGTAGACTAGATGGGTAGCAGAGAGCACAGCACAGAGGGTTAGAGCAGGGGTTGGAATGACTTGTTGTGGCCAGAATGATATACTGTTTGAGACCCAGTCAATCAACAGATTGTAGCAGGTGAGCCAGTTGTGACCAAGAACCACAGAGCAAGATGAGTCCAACCAAGTGACATAGAAATCCAAAGTCATTGATTCACTAGTAGGAAATGTAACAGGAATTTTCACTAGTTTAGTAATATATGAGTTTGAGGAGCTATTGAAAAGTCAGAGTTCTACAGGAGCAACACAGAAAGTAGGGATCAAGCAATCACAAATGAGGAAAGAGTCAATAAAACAATGTGTAGAACTACTATCAATCAAGGCAGTCATAGTTCTGATGGATAAAAGTGGATTGGAGGTAGGCAAATAGACAAAAGATAGGGAGGAGAGGAAAATATGAAGAGTATGAGGGTCAGAAAGAATGGACATATTAAGTTGGAAACTCTCTGAAGCACAGATGAGTTTAATGCAGTCCTCAGTCTGTGCAGAGTCCTGAGGACTGCCTTCTATTTTTTCAAACCCACTGGGGGATTTGAAGGAGAGGGGTTCTTTACTAGAGCCTCAGCTTGAGCTTGGGCCTACTGACCCTTAGCTTTCTGGTTGGAGGTGGATGGATCCAGTGGAGGACTAGAGGTAGATGCCTTGCATAGGCAGTTATTAACCTGATGGTTGGCATCACCACAGAATATATAAAGGTTGTTGTCAAAACATTGTTGGCATTCTTAGGGGGTAAGCTTGCCATTTGGACCAAGTTTGTTACCTAGAGAAGACTTCAGAGTATTTCTGGACAAGTTTGGATGGTTACCAGACTGAGTGGAATTAGGAGAGGATCTAGCAGTGGATGAGTTAGGCTTGTTATTAAATGAATTGTTGGGTTTCCTCAGATTAGGGTCATTTCTTGGGTGCTGTACAGAGCAATCACTATGCCATTTGCATTTGTGCTGCCGCTTCCAGTGACATTGGTCAATAAGACTAGCAACCCTCTTCATTTCATCTAGGGAGTTAGGCTTGCCCTCAGCTTGAGTGGCAATTAGGTCTTGTATGCAATCTAGAAGCCCCTTATAGTAACAATGGCACAAGTCTGAGTCTAGCTAGCTAACTAAACTAGCCAGGCAGTTGAACTCAAGGTTGTACTTGAAAATAAGCTGGTTGCTAGTCATCCAGAGAGAATCCAGCTCCTTAGCAGCTTCCCTGGAGGGGTTTGCCAGTCTGAAGCAGTTCTCTATCTCTATAACAAAAACTTTCTAACTATTAAGAAGCTCATGGTCCAACTATTCAAGGTCCTTGGATGCAAGGATGGTCTGAAACCACTTAAGTATAGTGCTGGACAGATAAGTAATAGCAAAATGAATTTTAGAGAAATTATCTGGGAATTGGTATGAGTTTGAGATAAAGTATAGGCAGTATTAGAAGACCTATTAGTGAATTTTGAGAGGGTCCAAGCCATTGAATGTATCAGGCTTACAGACCTTAATGTGAGTGGAGTTTGTTGGTCTAGTAGAGCTATTGTGCTTTAGAGAGTGGAGGGTAGAGAGAGGTGACCTAGGGCAGTTGCTAATGATTCCTGAGGTTCTAGGTTATTACCCTCATCTATACTAGGTTCATTGTTACTGCCATCACTAGTGTCCACAGGGTCTAGAGGTTCTCCAATGCTTCCTCACAGATAGTCAGTGGAGGGGTGGTCCTGAAATCAGAGCTGGGGAGTATTTGTAGTAGTGGATATAAGGGGAGTAGGATAGTGTAGAGTAGGGGCTGATGAATAAACACAATCTGTATGAGAAAGGATAGGTTCTGGAATGGGAGTTCCTTGAGCTTATGTAATACTTCGAGTTTTAATTGGCATAAGATGGAAATGATATCTAAGGTTTGAGTCAGAATATACTGTTAAGGGCTAACTCCAACCTGGGGGCAGACTGTGAGCAGATGGAGTCAGATGTTCATGGACTAGGAGTGAACAAGGGGCCTTGGCTTCAACTTATGTGTTGTGCCCCTCCAGTACTGTGAATGGCCTCACTTGACCAACTACAGACTCTAGTGGATGAACAGACAGAGGTCAGATGGGGACAGCATAAGTCCAGACTGGAGGTGGACTGGTAACAGACAGATAAGAGGGGAGAGAGAGAGGCCTAAGTTGATATTCTGACTGACTATTACAGATGGCTGTAATCTTACTTATATACTGTCAGTCAAGATAAAGTCTAGAGAGTAGTAACTAAGTAATAGTATTCTTAACTGCTCAAAGGAGAACATAAGCAACATATGAGTTGATATCCACAATGAGGGCATAAGAATAGGAAGCCTGTCCATGTGGCATCTGGTCATCCAGTATAGGGGTGCCAAAGTTTAGTTCAGTTCAGTTTGGTCTCTCACTCTGCTAGACCTGAACCTGAACCTCAGCAAAAGTCCTGAACCTGAACCTAAACCTGGACTGAACTTTCTGAACTTGGTTCATGAGGTTCAGTTTAGGTTTGAACCTGAACTTTTTATAATTTGAAAATATTTGAACAAAGATATATACTTGCTTATTTCCACTATACTAGCTGATATATACTTGCTTATTTCCACTCTACTGGTTTCCAAATCTCTGCCTCTTCTCTTCCTTCAATAATCTTCATCTGATACCCATTCTTGACAATCTGCAAGGCTTCAAATGTTCCAACACCCAAAGAATTCCAAGTGAGTGTATCTGTGTGACCCCCACTAGAGAATGCATGCTCAGAAGAAACAGAGGAACCAGGTATTGCAAGATAATCTTGGGCTATAGCAGCTAATGTAGGATATTGCATAGAGTACATCTATAAAGTTAAGTCAGTATATGTAAATCAAAAGATAGAAAGATAGAACATTCACCCCACCAGCCGATAATGTCTGTTACAATCTCAATTGGACTTTTCAAATACTCATCTAGTTCATGATATATATCTAATGATGATGAAGCTTGCGACAGTTATTGATAGATGGCTTTTTCATGGGCTGAAAGTTGCTGATGACCAGTTTGAAGTAAAGACAATCCAGCAGATTGAGACTAGACTCAAAATAAGTATTATAAAACAAAAAAGATAAGATATCACTGACAACTTTTCTGAGTTCTTGGAATGCTTTATCATGCTCTTCAAAAGCCCATTTCTCCTGGAAATACATCATCTTGCAACTTGGATCAAGGACTAACACATTATAAGCTATATATTTATATTGAATCATTAAATACTCACCAAGTGGAATGAAATATGCATTAGTATCAATAATAGATTGATGCTATTTGCTAAGTTTAGCAATTCTAGCATCAATCCCCACCTTAACTTGAGCAAATTGTTCATCTCAAGCAAAGCCTTTCTATTCATCAATGACATGTTCAAGCTTAGGTATAGCATGAGCAATAGAAGCCCATGTGTCAGATGAAAAACTTGACTGAATACCTCGTGGAACCTAAAATAATATCAGTTAACAGTGATAAACAACAAGTGAAATACATACAGCAAGAACTTTCTTCATCAAAACTAAGAGGTCCTATTCTGATGAAGAAAGATAGTAGTCAAGGTATTGTTTACCTCTAAGCTTGGGTACTGCAGGAGAGTCATCTGCATTTTTGCAAAATTTATTGACTGCCTATACAAGAAATTATCTATATATTCTTCATATAAAGAAGAAACACTCACCTTTCTTAAGGTAATCAAATGTTCAAGTAAGTCTGCCATTGAACCCCAGTGAGTATGACTCCACTTGATTAACTCAAGTGGAGGCAAGCCCTCTTCAACACATACTACCCCAAAATATTTCTTAGCTTGGGGTGATGCTTGGACCTAGAGTATATAGATAAGTAATAGTACTAAACAAAGTAAATGACTCACTTGAGTAATAAGAGCTAAAGCCTTTCCAAATACATCTCCAGGTTCAAAACTGGCAGGCTCATCAAGGTCTTCTGAGTCAGTAACGCCAGCCAAGGTACTCCAGTTGACATCAACCTCATCATCATCAAAGGCTATCTTAGCTTTCTGATAAGTGTGAAGAGGAGATATAGCTTCAATGAAGGCCTTAGCACCAAGCTAGATGGTATGCTCAATATACCTAAAATAATGTAAGTATAATAGTCATGTAAACAATATTGTACATACCTGACATGCCACTCACAAGCATTCCAGTAATGAGTAGGAGTATTCAAAACTTGTTGTAAGACTTGGAGTGCCTTATCATTGGATGAGGCATTGTCTGATGTGATCTATCCAACCTAAAAGCATATTAGAAACAAGTGACTCATGAAAGACAAGAATATACCTTGTTTTGAATTCCATAACGATTAAGTACCTCAAGGATAACAGAGGCTATATTTTCACCTCCATGATTACCTTCAATCTGGGTAAAACCCAGTAAATGAGACTGTAACTTCCAGGATTGAGGTTGATTTGGTGCCAATGTGATGTAATGAACAGTGATTGCAAGATAAGGTGTCATATTTTGGGAGGTCCATGCATCAAATATCAAAGACAATTGTCCAGGACAATTCTAGATTTTTATCAGAAAATAATTATCCATATATAAAAGAATAAGTATACCTTTAAAAGAGAGCTCATTCAGTTGATTACAACTTCAGCCTTATGAACTACCTCCTGTAAGATTTTGGTATGATGAGGAATATCAGAGTCTTTTATTGCTGGATGTTGGTAGGTGAGAAGATTCCAAAAAGAGCTCTGTTCAACAACTATAAAAGGCTAAAAGAGTCAATATCAAAATATATATCAATTGTATGAAAACATACCTGATCATCTACAATGATCCAATGGACAAGATGCTCAAGAAGTCCTTCTTTAGTCTACTTGGGAATAGACTTTGTAAAAGCATCCAGAGTGGACTGTTGTTTATCACCAGATATACCAAATAATATACCAGCTGACCTCTTAGCCTCCTGAAGAGTGGTTGGATGAGGCTCAAAGCCAAGAGACTTGGTATGTTTCATATAGAGGTCACCATAGGTTTTCCAAGATCTGGAAAATGGGTATAATGAGCAAATAAAATGTAATATTAAGATATAAGACATACCTTCCAATATGCTTTCAACGAGAAGTAACACTTCCTGTCATCTATGAAGCAGAAAGTCCTAATTGACTAGTAAAGTATTAGATTAATTATATTATTATAAACCTCAAGTGTCAACTTACCAACAGATCTCACAATGGTAGCTTACAACCTTCTTTCCATCTTTATCTCATTCTTCTTCTGTCCAGCATACATGAATATCATTGGTTCATTCATCTCAACTCCAGTGGTTATACTTTGGCTAGTTCAGTTTAGTATTATTAGACCAAAAAAAGTGACTAAAAAGTTTATGATACATACAACAGGTTTTTTCTTGCCATTAGTACCTTCATCTTCATTGACATCTTCAACCTCATCCAGCTCAGTGTCATCCCCTTCATCCTCATCCATCACACTATCTTCACCCTCAGAAGAGCTGTCAACAATTTTTGCCTTTGTAGTCTTCAATGTCTTCTTGCCAATCTCTTGACTAGGGCCAGAGTCAGCTCGCTTGCATTTTCCTGCTGTCACTGACACTAGAGGCAGAGACAGAAACATTGAGCATGAAATGTGAAACTGGTCAGTATAAAATCACTTAAGAAAGAAATAACAACATACTATATATGGTCTTAGAATCTCCTACAGAAGCTGGGGCTTTAGTGGTTCTCAAAGTGACTAGTTCTGAAGTAAGAAAAGGTTAGGATTGATACATGAGAAAGAACTCATAGATGAGATACTGACTTTTAGCTATCTCAGTAGTCTTTTTGGTTAGTTTGTGCTAGCTATGGGGTTTTGTACCAGAACCTGCCATGCCTACAAAGGTCCCATTAGTTAATGACAACATCCTGAGTTAGAATTTGTCTCACCTTTTGAAAAGAATGGATGGATAAGATCTCCATCCCCTTGGACCTTCCATGTAGGCACATAGTAATGCTGACTTGCAATCTGATATGCTGGCTGGTGGTCCTTGAGTCCAGGTGGTGTTGGTTTGGGATTGTCAGCATCTATGTTGTTGTTGATGCTGGTACTACTTGTTGTTGGGTGAGGAGAATCAATGCTAGGGGAAAAGCACTACTCAATCTCTGATAGGTTTTTGAGGGTTCCATCAGAATTAAGTACACAGTTATTGTCAGACATCGCAAGTCTTAAGTGTCAAGGTGAACATTCAGAGAAAGGGGAGAAAAAAGACACTGATGTGGCCATATTATCTGGAGAATCCTATGCTTCCTAAATTGGACACATATTCACACCCTGTGCTGTACTCTTGAGCCCAACAACTTCAGGCTATTTGGCTGCATTCAGACATGTTCAAACACATTCAAATAGCATTCACACCCTCAGCATTTTACTGAACCATGAACTGGACATCTCCTCAGCCCATGAACCTGAACTCGAACTGGACTGAACTTTCATGTTCAGTTCAGGAGGTTCAGGTTTGAACTGAAGTTCAGAACCAAACTTCGGCACCCCTAATCTGGTAAGATGAAGACAGAAGTAAAACATCAGATGATGATAGAAACTCAGTCAGTGAATAATAATCAGAAATACAGGGGAAAACCATGGAAAAAAAGAGTAAGATAATCAAATAGAATTCTGATGAGAAGATGATAGAAGGAAATGGTATGAGAAATGACCTTTCAGAGAGGAATGCCTGACAGAAATGGAAGAGAGGTTAAAACTGAATAGGATCCACAGAATCTGAGTTGTAACCAAGACTCTATGAGCTTAATAGATATAGAGTGAAGTCTATAACAGGTATTGGTAATGACTTGCACATCCATAGTATGTCTTTGGCTACTAAAATTACAAAAAAAAATTAAGTATTACCCCAGAAGTATATAGCTACAAATGTTTAATTATTGGGATTTTGACTGGTACAAAATAGTTGTCCTGAAACTGCCTTTTCTCTGTTTTGTCCTATGCTAACCCTATTTTATTATTTAACAGTACCTCTGTAATCAAGTTCTGCTCCTCCAGCTATAAGAAATTATTGGAGTAGAGACCCAAGGCATCCATCCGCTCTTGTGTGAAATAAATTCCTAAGTGAGATGGTAGTGGATGTGGTGATAAGCAAGAGGATTTTCAGGAAATTGTTGGATAATTTTGTACTCACTCAGCATAGTTGCTGGGACTGGGCATACTTTGTTCACAACTTTCTTATATGCAAGGCAGTGTGATTCTTCATCATATGTGAATGTGGATAAAAGGATTGTCTCTATCAATACATCCTTCTTCTCCTCTATCCATACCTCCCCTACATCTTCTACTTTTCCCAATACTATCAACCTTCTCTTCACCCACTTGTCCTTCCTCTCCTTCATTGGCACTACCATCTGCCTTCCCCCATCTATTGGATCTGTAACCACCACATCTACACCTCTATCCATCCTCTCAACCTTCCCCAACTTTACTCCTCTCTGCTATGGCCTCCCCAACAACCTATATAGAGCCATCTTCACTATGAAAGTATTCTTATATGTTCATATACCTCTGATCACAATTTCCAACCACTCTATACATCCCTCCAACTCCTCTTTACCTCCATTATCTATCTGCATTACCATCCTCCACTCCCTATTCACCTCAACACCCAACTCCACACACAAGTCTTGCCTCACCAACACAATCTCTGACCCCTCATCTAACAACCCCATCTCCTTCACTCCTCTTCTGTTCCTCCCCTTCACTTCTACTGGTATCTCTCAAAGTGGTATTGTGAAGTCAATGGTTACCCCTAGTATAGTAGCAATAACTCCTTCCATTGTTGGTGTCTTCTGTGTACATGCATTCTCAACTACAATCTTGTGAAGATCCCTACTAATTGATAATAGATCTTTTACTGTGACTTTTAGGACTTTGACATCTAACATCTTCTAATATATAGCTTGAACTGCAGAAGGATCTGCAAGCTTTGACTCAAATTAGTATACAGGTTAGTATTGAGTGACTACTTCCTTCCCTTCTACCTTCTTCAACTCCTCTGCAGACTCCCCTTCCTTCCTAGTTACCTTTCTTGCCTATGCTCTCATTGTTGCCAAGCCTTCCACCTTATCCTCTCCTCCCACTCCTCCAACCTCTACTCCTTCAAGCTCTGAGATAGTATTCCAAACAAAATCTTCTTCCTCAACTTCTCCCATAGTTATGTATGATATGAACAAAGTTGTATTTGGCTGTGATGCTATATTCAGCTGACTAGGAATTGGAGCAGGAGGTGTTGGCATAGTTGTAGGTACTGTAGATAACAGTCTTCCCCACTTCTGATCAATTACACCTTTGAATCCTCCAGGGTGTCTTTTGATGTGTATGCTATCTGTGTGGATGTGGTATCCACCAGATAGGACTAAAAGTTGGCCAGCTTGAATGTAAGATAGTATTAGAGGGCAGTTACATAGCATATACTGTGAGTTTTTGCAGAAGTGGTATGAAGGCAGTTCTTGCCTTGGCTAAAATGGTGCTGGTGGTTGTAGTGGAGGTCATTGACTAAACCATCCAGTCACTGCTGCTGCTGCTGTTGTTGCTGTGGCCATAACCCATTGTGCAGGAGGAGATAGTCCTTTGGCAACAGTTGGTGCTAGGATGACAAGCTGCACATATGGAGTAAGATATTCCATATCTTTCACATTGAGCCAATCCAACTTCCTCATCAACACCACTACTTTGTCCAGAACCTTTGTCTTCCCCTCATCCTTCCCCTTCTCCTCCTTGACAACCTTAACCTTCTTCATCCTCACCTCCTTTCTTCCTATCTTCCCTACTTTCTCTGTCTTCTTCCTCTTTCATTTCTTCTGCCCTTGTTCCTCCTTACTACTCTCATCACCCAACCCCTCCGAATTCAAATCCAAATCCAAATCTGACTCTGATCCTAATAACTCATCTGAATCACTAAAATCCCAATCTTTCTATCCCTACTTCTTCTTCCCCTTAGCCTTCTTCCTCCTTTTCTTTGCACTCATCTGCATCAATCCCCTAGCCTTCCTCCCATCCGTTGTCTCCTTTGTATATACAAACTTCCCTGCTTCCATCATCTTATCTATCTCTAGGATCTGAGTCCAATCAAAATTGTGATTAATATTTTCAAGTTGAAGCAAAATTGTATTACAAGCCTCAATGTTATGACCTTTGTTATAAACTCAGGTTGTAACTAAGGCAAAGGCTTGAGGATGACAAAGGGGAAAGAATGAGTTGGTAAAGCATAAGGACTACAGGTGCTCTACCTAGGGTTTATATACTACTGAAGGGGCTAGCTAAGAATAGATGAAACAAGTGATGAGTAAGACTATGAGTCATGATGAGTAAGTAGGTGAGTCAGAATGGAGTCATCAAGGGGTTGACACAACATATGAAATACTATACTAAGTCAGCATGTCTAAATATAGGTGAAACCAATGAGACTGTAACATCACCCTCCTCTTAAGGCATCATGTCCTCATGAAACTACTGTATAGGTCTGTGTAAGCTATTATATATGGGAAAGGTGAAATGGGCAAGGAAATGTTGGGCTTCTTCAAATGTTGGAGGCTCACATAGTCAGTGTGTAATGTGTCATGCAATATCCTTCTTGTTAGGACTGATAAAGAATTAGTTAGTAGCCATCTTCCAGGCAATGAAGAATGGGGCATGATCTGGCCCTCTGCTAAACATTGGGATCATGTGGCCTCAATAAGTGATATCCATGTTGCTATAGTCACTGATGAGGGCCCATAGGATTTGCTTCCAATATTCTTTGTCTTTCTCTCCATCTTCTTTTAGGGTTGTGAATGGGATGGAGGGCTTGCACTCTTCTACTTTGGTGGGGCTGGTACATTCAGGGGAGAAGAACTCAATAAGGTGTTTAGCCTCTTCAATGATGGTGGGAGAGTTGTCATCTGATTCAGAGTCTATCATGGAGTGGTATCAAGTGGCAGGTTGGGAAATTGGATATTCATGAGGGAATGGGTCTTGTCCCTAGGTGAGGGATGCTAGGAGTGATATGAAGTTCTCCTTTTCTTCATCGCCAGATATGTTGAGCTTTGCCATTTGTTCAGTGACTATAACTAGGATACTGGTGAAGCAGTCATTGGTATTGGTGGTGAGGTAGTCATTGGCATTGTGAAGGATAATGTGGATGTGCTGGTTCATCTGCGTAGCTTGCCCTGAACCCTTGGCACAATTGATGACTTGGGAAATAACAGTTTGCACTGCTTCTGAGGATAACTGGACTGCCTCTTTCACATCAGTATATACTTGATAGAGACAGACAATGTCTCTGGTGAGCTGCAAGTGTTCCTTGAACTTCTTGGTGGGGTTATTGTCTGAGAGTTGCTGCTCGATGTCAGCAATGAGGGTGTTGATAGGAGGGGAAGCAGGGATGAAAGGTTGGGTGGATTGGTTGGCATCCATGCTTATGCTTTGGTTTTCACAAGTGCTGCTTAAAGTTGTCAATTACCCCCCCTTTTTATAGGTTTTGCTCTAGGAAACCTTTGGAGATAATCTTGCAGTGCTGACTGAGCATTACCGAGTGTTGACTCAGCTACCCATGTGTCATGCTTATTGCTATACCCTTTCCAATGCATAAGGAATTGCATTCCTCAACCTTTCCTGCAGTATCCATGGATCTCTTCTACTTCGTATTCTTCTTCCCCATTTATCAGCTCAGATGGTGGTGGCAGCTCAGCCTATTGGCTTATGAACTTTGGTAGTCAATGTAGCATTAGTAATGCTTTATTGAAAACATCATCCTTCTGATAACTCCAGTTAGTATGCCTCCATCCCTACCTTTTTAAGTATCTTGAATAGTCCATAGCACTTGTGATCTAGCTTCTTTGTTGGCTGATTGGTTGCTATATTTATTCCTTCGAGCTACACCTGGGCACCCTCTTTGTAATTCCTGCTTAGTATTCTCCTTTTGTTGTATTGCTTCATCATGTCATGCCTCTTGTTCTCCAACAGTTCTCTGGTCTGAGACTAGCAGGCTGTGAGCTTCTTGAGAAACTTTGTAATTGATAGTGTTGGGGTTTCAGTTGTAATGTCTCCCTTCCAAGGGTGTCTTCCATAATTTAGAAAGAATGGCATTTCTCCTGTGCTGCTATGAACTTTGTTGTTATACTAGAATTCTGCTGTAGATAGCCATTCCGCCCAGTCATCTTAAGCATAGTTAACATATGCCTGTAGGAAGGTTTTTACTTCTTGGTTGACGCGCTCTATCTGGCCATCTGTCTGGGGATGGTAGGCTGTCAATAAACCCTGCTCCATTCCTATTGCCTTGTACAGGTTCCTTATGAAAGCTGATATGAACTGTGGGCCCCTGTCACTGACAATCTTCCACAGGACTCCATGGAGCTTCCAGATATGATCTTGATATATCCTTACTAGTCCCATGGAGTCAAGGTTAATATTTGTTAGAAATAGTTAGACCATCTTTGTGAATCTATCCACTACAACCAGGATTGCATCTGCTCCATTTGACTCTGGTAGTGGTCTGATCATATCAATAGTGATTTCATGCCATGGTTCCTCAGATATTTCAAGGGGGTGTAGTGGAGCTGCTTTCTTCTGTCAAATTGCTTTGTTTCTCTGACAACTATCACATCCTTGTACATAGGCTTTAATATCAGTCTTCATGGCTGGCCAGTAATAGCTCCATTTGATGAGCTCCATCATCCTGTGGATCCCAGGGTATCTGATGTCAGGTGGGCCATGATATCTTCTCATAATCTTGCTTTATATGCCCTTATGGTTTGGCATATAGATTTTGCCATCTCAGTATGTAATCCCATTTCATTCCCATGTCCATTCTGGTTCTTCCTTTAGCCATTTGCTCATTATGGCCTCTTTCTTCTGTCTTTGATGTCCTGAATTAGCTCTTCGTCTCCCTTAACTTCGAATAGCTCTTGTCCTATGATGACTTCTTCAGCGATTGGTTTCTCCTGATATAGTCATCATTAGAACAGTGTCTCTTTGAGTACTATGATTTCCTTGTCCTCTTCGATTTCTCCAAAATGCATGATTCATAACAGGATGTCTGCTTTGGTATTTATTCTCCCTGGTATATGTTTCAGCATGAAGTCATATTCTTGTAGCTTCAGATGCCATTGCATTTGTCTAGTATTAATTTGCTGGGGTGACCAGAAGTATTCAAGGTTCTTGTGATTAGTCCATATCTCAAAGGGTTCCCTTGCTTCTAGTAGGTATTGCCTCCATGACTTCAGTGCCTCCATGATTGCCAGGAGTTCCCTATCATATATTTCATAGTTATGTTTGGCTGGGGAGAGAGTTCTGGAGAGGAATGTAATGGGGTGCCATTTTCTACCTTGCTCCTATGATAGAATACCTCCTATTGCATGCTTTGATGCATCGACCTCCACTTGAAACTTCCCGTTATCTTGTGGGAGTGCCAGTACTGGTTCTTCTGTTATCTATCACTTTAGTTCTTCAAATGCCTTTTGCTGAATTTCTCCCCATTCCTACAGTTGGCCTCCTTTTAGTTTGTGCAGGGGTGCTGCAACATTACTGAATCCCTTGATGAACTGATGGTAGAAGTTTGCAAATCCTAGGAAGCTTTTGACATCTTTGACTGTGGTTGGAGTAGGCCAGTTCTGAACTACTGCAATCTTTTCTTCTTCCATTTTGACTTTCCTGTCTCCTATAACCATTCCTAATATTGGTATTTCCAAGGCATTGAACATGCATTTAGACTACTTGAAATATAGCTTGTACTTGTCTGTGATTTTGAGAAAATGTATTATCCAGTCCTCAAGTTCTTGCTGGGTTCATCCATGTAATTGACCAACACTCCTTCCTGTAGTAGTTCCCTAAAGATGGTGTTCATCATCCTTTGGAACATACCAGGGGAGTTGCATAGGCCAAAAAACATGATGGTCAGCTCGAATAGTCCCTCATTTGTCAGAAATGCTGCCTTCCATTCATCTCCCTCTTTTATGCATACATTGTTGTATCCCCAGATGATGTCTAACTTGTTGAAGTATTTGGTGTCTTTCAGTTTGTCAATGATTTCTCTGATCAAGGGTAGTAGCATTTTATCCTTGATGGTGATGCTGTTGAGCCTCCAATAGTCCTGTACCAGTCATTTGGACCTATCTTTCTTGGGAATAAAGAAGCATGGTGATGCATAAGGGGATTTCAATGGTCAGATTTGTCCTGATGAAAGATCTTCTTCAATGAACTTATGGAGTTCTTCCTTCTCTTTGACCATCATCAGATTAGCCTTGGTATCTCAATGTCTTTATGCCTGACTTTACATTCTGGGAGGCACTGTGTGAATTTAATCCAACCACAGTTCCAGTCAACCTCTGGGTTATACTGGGTGAGCCAATCATGGCCTAAGAATATGTTTGCCAAGTTGATATGTGATATGACTGCATCTAGTCATTCCTTGTATCCGTTGATGCCCATTTCTAGTTCTGTGTATTCTGTGATGTGCTGCCCTTTGTTGCAAGTTCTGTCCACATTGTATATCTCAAATAGTTTTTCTAATTTCTTTATTGGTAATTCCTGTTCTTCGACTGCTTTTTTGGCAATGCAGGTGTAGGTGCATCCGGAGTCAATCAGGGTCAAGGGTCTCCACTGTTGATTCCTTGGTATTTGAACCTTTGGTCTTATGAAGAGTTCTTGTACTCTACTTCTTCTTTGGGGAATCATATATGATTGTCAAAAAGAAGCTTTAGATACATTGGCTCAAGAGTTCATGCTCACTCTGAGCCTTTGGAAAAACTCTGCTGCACTGATCCAGTTTTATCTTCCTGCTCTTCTTCTATGCTCCTGATCCATGCCCTCCTGCGTGCCCTACAATTCCTGGAGATATGCCTTTCTTTTCCACAATTAAAGCATCTCCTTCCTCCTGGCTTCTTGCAATCTTGGGCAATGTGCCCTATGGTATTGCACTTGAAGTATCAGGGTGGTGCTCTGTTGTTAGGCATTGCCTGTCTCCCAATCTCCATAGGCTGCCCAGATCCTCCATAGATGATGCCTGTCCTAGTGTATTGGGTATGGGTTTCTACTACTTCATAACCCAAGCTAATATTGAGGATTATATCCTTCCATTGCTTGTAGGTTATGGGTTTGGCATCAATAGGGAATCCCAGAATGGTTTTGATAATGTCAGTATGTGTGTTCTTCTTGAGTAAGAAGATGGCATGGTTGTCATTGGTTTTGGATCTTGTTTTTAAAACATCAAACTCAATAAGGAAGTCTGCTGTGTGTTTGTTGTTCTGCTAGTATGATTCAATTTGCCATTCGGCCTTATTCTGCTGTCCTTCATCCCTGAATACTGTTTTTACTTCTTTCTGAAATATTTCCCAGATGATCGTGTCATCACTACCCTCCATCTGGTCAAGCTTTATACTTGCAAATTGTCCTGCTGTCCCTCCTCTCATCCTAGAGAGTACTGCTACAGCCCATGCATCAACCTCAATGATCTTGTTGAACTTTAAGAAAATGACATAGATCTCCACCAGTCATCGAATTGGCTCCTGTTTCCATCAAAAAATCCTGGGTCAGAAACCAGCAATTTCCCTCCCATTTGCTGTTGTGCTTCTTTGGCCATGCTGACATCATCAATTTCATTGTCTGTCTGCTCTGGATCCAGGAATTTCCCTCCCATTTGCTGTTGTGCTTCTTTGGCCATACTAACATCATTAATTTTATTGTCTGTCTGCTCTGGATGGTCTCTGTCCTCAGGTCCTATATTGTCTTCTTCATCTGCTGGTTCTGTGAGTTCTTCTTTATCTGTATGCTCTGGCTCTTCTTCATCTGCAGGTTCTTTGAGCTCTTCTTCATCTGTTGGCTCTTCTTCATCATTGGTATGCTCACTCTCAGTGACATCTGAGAATTCTGCTGTTGATGGTTCTCTTGTCTGCCCTAAACTATATGGTACTGGTATTCCTTCTCTGCTGCTCTAAATGTTGCTTCTGCTCATGCACTGAGCCCTGATATCATACCTGCTTGCACCCAAATGTATGCCCCTAGCTAGGCCTCTCTTGTTGCAAGGTGAGTAGGTGACACTTTACCAAATGTTATGACCTTTGTTATAAACTCAGGTTGCAACTAAGGCAAAGGCTTGAGGATGACAAAGGAAAAAGAACAAGTTGGTAAAGCATAAGGACTACAGGTGCTCTATCTAGGATTTATATACTACTGAAGGGGCTAGCTAAGAATAGATGAAACAAATGATGAGTAAGACTATGAGTCACAATGAGTAAGTAGGTGAGTTAGAGTGGAGTCATCAAGGGGCTGATATAACATATAAAACACTATGCTCAATCAGCATGTCTAAATATAGATGACACCAATGAGACCATAACACTCAATAGGAAGACCCTTCCAGAAGTAACAATCCCAGTCTCCTTTGCTGATCTTCCTGGTGTTGACGAGATATGTTGTGATTGACCAGAACTTGTGGAAATACTTGTTCAAATCATCTTCATCATCTATATCTTCTTCTGCTACCTCCTCTACAAACTCCTCCAACTCTTTGATTGTATGCCTCTTCCCTCAAACTATCTTCAAGTACATCCCCAAAATCTTCTTCTTCAACAACTCATAATCCTGATCATATCCTGGTAGCATGGTCTACAACTCCTGAGTATCTTCATCAATATACCAGACCATCACCTATCCTATCTCCTCCTTCTTCAACCTACAAGACTTTGCCAACTCCTCAAAATGCTCAAAAAACTTCTCCAACTTCTCCGGCCATTTCCCATTAAACTCCAGTGCCTTCCTACTTCCTGGGATAGGCATTCCTGCTGCCCCTAGTGGTGTTACTGTTGCGATCATGTCTACAAACAACAGTAGTAGTTAATATGATGTGTTGAACAGCTGCCTTCATGCATGCCCTTGTAAGGTCTCTTCCTCACTTGGTATGTTTGTTGGTCTGTCTTTCTTCTTCTTTGTTGAAGGATTCAGAGATGTAGAGGGACTCCTTGAATAGGAGCATGAACATGTGTAGAGGGTATTGTCAGCTGTAGTGACAATGATAGTCAGGAGTGAATGTGGTGTTGTAGATAATGCTCTCTGTCAGCGGTTCCAAATGTAGGGTAGGTAGTGCCACATATGTGAGAATGAGTGCAAATGTGGTAATGAAGTGTATTAGGTGGTAATGAAGACAAGTATATGGTAAAGAGTGTAGCTAGGAATGTAGGATAGATGAAAGATGATAGAAAGATTGTAGCTGACTATGAGTGTCCATGGTTTATACCTATGAAAGGCTGGCAAATATTCTATGAGGTTCTAAGCTATAATATGAGGAAATAATTAGTAGGGTCAAAGAATTGAAATAAGTGCCGGCGAATGGAGACATTGAAAAAGGAAGGTCTAACTATGAAAAGGGTATAGTCGAAATCACCAGTTCATTGCATCATCCTTGCATAGCCATATCTCTTCCCCTATAATATAAAATGAAAGGCATTTCGCTTAGATCGAGGTTAGAGGATAGTACAAGATAAGCAGAAGGAAAGACTGCTTCCATCATTGAGTCACAGTTTCCTGAGGGTTGATTTATTAGATAGGAAGCAGTGAAAGTGAGAGGACTTCGAAGATAGTGGCTACTGTACACCCTAATATTATGCCGCACACGTCTGGAAGCTGATGAAAAGATTGAAGAACAGGTATTGACAGAAGCATATGTAAATATGAAGGACTTAGAACCACGCCACACTCCTATTGCTGTCGCTCATCAGTAATAACACCAAGGAAAGACCCCAGAGCTCATTTCACAAGCCAACTTAAACCAGGAACCTTCCTAGTACTACGCGATGTCCGCAACAGATGCTCAGTGACGTTGAATCTCTGCATTGATGAGTTCAAGTGCCTTTGCAGATCGTGGTTTGATCGAACATTGGAACTCGGTCGTGTGGCTGGAGTAACATGATCTTGAGCATTTCGCACAGAGGACGATCCGCTGCCATACCTAATAGTACCAGTCGTCTGATCCACAATAGGCTCGATCACTTTCCCATCTTCCATATATTTTGATATGTCGAAGACTGCCAAAGTCATGGCGCATGAAATAAAAATAGATGCATCGGCCAAAACCCGTCCTGGATTGTGGCGGTCGAAAAACGAAGGTTACGATCAAACCCTGCAGGGTTCGTTGATACTGAATTCTTACCTGGGCAGATCCTAAACCAAGACACGACTGATAGTTAGGCGAGAGAGGCACAGAGGATGATACGGCAGATGACTTGCCTCCTTCCGAATCCGAAGCATGCTTGGCGGGGGTCTGGTTCAGGATTGGGCCCCAAGAAGCGATCTGGGTTGAACTCCATCGGGTCCGAGTATACCTTTGGATCGTGCAGCATTTTCCTATGGTAGATGAGCGGCGGTATAATCAATTTTGAGCGGTGATTTTGAGGAAAGGAAGACTACGAACCAGATATTTGTAATGATAAGAGTACCTTTAGGAATCAAATAACCGTCATGGATATCATCTTCCGTCACAACATGGGGAACACCTTGTTTTGATCTCAGTTTTTGATGGTTCTTCCGCTCAGTTAGGGGGCCGGCTAACGTACCAGTCGGGGTTACCGAGTGCCATCGCAGGACCTCGAGTACAAGTGCATTGACGAAGGGTAAATCGCTTCTATCAGCAAAGGACGGAAGGCGATCCAGTCCCACCACGGAATCGATTTCTGCTTGTGCCTTCGCGGCAACTTCAGGATAAAGCGCCAACGCTTTGAAGAACGCATAAATAGCCGAGACCGTCTATTTTTGATCCCAGGTTGTCCGTGACCCTTTACTGGAAATGGAGTGCAAGGCAAGTAACTTACTGTATCCGCTCCGCCTGCGTAGAGGGAACCAGCTGACCACTTGATATCAAACTCCTTCTCGGGTGTCAGATTGGGTTCTTCCAAGAGTCTTGCTGTAAACGAAGGTTCTGCAGTTCCAGCAGCCTGCACAGTAACGTTTTAGCCGATCCCAGTCAATCGCTGCAACAAGAAATTCACCAATTGATCCTTCACAACCTGGTGGGGACGTTCAATCATATCGTTCAAAGTGTTCGCCCATTCCCGAGCAGTCTTCTTGAAACCAGTTCCAGGGAACCAAGAAGGAAGTAGATCCACTGGTACAAGCAGGAATATTAATGTTAAATATCGTGAATTGCATAATGAACCTACAGGCTGGGACAAGGTTAACCAAAAAACCACCTGGCGCAGTAGATAGCGAGAATTGCTCAGTAGCGCGATCGGCCAGTTCGACAAAAGGATCATCTTCCTCCGTTACTTGATAGCCATGTGAAATACGAAGGATGATAGCACCCGCGGTCCTAGTATAATATAAATCCCCGCGATAATGGGTACACCAGAAACGTGCCACGTACTTGCGAACATGTCTGGCCAAATTCTGCGGTGTGGAGAGGAGGCGTTTTAGGAACTTATGGGTTTCGGCTTCTTCGATAGGGTAAAATTGTGACATGGAGGCATTGGTACCAATCAGTTGATAAAAGAGCTTGCGATAATTCCGAAAGCGTTCTCCGTAGGGTATCAAGACAAGAGTACTCTTCCATCCAACCATCTCTCCGCCCATATGCATGACTGGACGGTCAGAGTAAATGGAGCCTTTCTTGTAGAGCATCTCCATTGCGACTTTGACAGAGTTCACGATAACCATTCGCTGACCGAAGACTGAAACAGATACCATATCACCTGGACTGTGTTCAGGCACGGTAAACAGTAGAGCCAATATGTTCTTACCCCATTTGTCGCCCCAAGCAGCAAAAGTGAGCCACTCCTTAGCAGTTGGCATGTCCAGTAAATTTCCAAGCAAGGGCAACCCCTTGGGACCAGGAGGCAGAGGTGCGCTGGTATTACGTCCATAAAGCAGTTGCATAACGAAAAGGCCAGCAAGTCCGAAGGCGATAACGTCGAGAATGTTGATGAGCCCAGCCATTACTACTTTATGTGACTAGGGAGAGGAATGTCTGGAGGGGTATTGTGAAAACGAGATGGACGCTAGTGGTGAATAAAAGTCTAGAACAGGGGTATATATACAAAGATTACATTTTTCAGGCGTTAAAAGTTAAAGTAGCGATCATGATAACTGGGATACAACGAGGGATCGAGATTCGTAAGTCCTCGGAGAAACCAATGCCATCGTACCTCTGGCCTCAGGCTTCATCCAAAAAGCGTTGTGTATGCCTGTGTGTACAAAGCTATCAAATGTCATGGAATTACGAACAGTATCAGGCTAAATTAGGATCACCATTGGGTCCTGATCAAATCCGGAGAGCAATTTGAGGATTTGTGCCGAGGTCATCGCATTTTTTGTACAGGGTCTGTTCGGATTTATTAGTTTTGATAATTATTCACACGATGCCCAACATAGTCATTTCTCTCGTCAGCGAACATCTGCACAACATTTGGCCATACTCCAGAATACGGACAATACTGCACTTGTTATGTATCCGACCAGACTTATAAATAAATGTAGTTATTTGTTGACGAAATTTGGAAATACTTGGTGTGATGGATCCGATCCAGGAAGCCCTCTATAATAACTTCAAGTTTGGGACACTTTGCGAATGCAGACGGCCTCGGAATGAATACCATTTAGCTCGTATAATATGGGGATCCATTTTGTGGCACTACTGTGCACTTGACTGATGCCTAAGTTGAGATACCTTGTTTTGGAAGGGACTGCCCATGATTCCCTCAATCATTGTGCCATGGTCAGAGGGCCGATAATAGCCAAAACAATTTCATTTTGTAATTGAGACACTAGGGTATATAATTACAAAAGGTCTGAAGGGAAAAGGCGAAAAACTCGAGTAGGAACGCGAAATCTCCTCCACCGAGTCTCCCTCCATTCGCCACCAATCGCCCAATGACTGTACCCTTGGTTCGCGGAGTTTGAATTGAGTTGAAGCTGGCGGTGTTGGACGGGCTATCCTGGACTTCGTCAAGTCCATATAGGTTCGCTACTTCCGGCGGTCCTGAAACGCCAGGTGTTGATCTTTGCAAAGGTCGTGCGATCTTATGTTTGTCACTTGTCCATGCACACAAGGTGACACGATCGTATCTATGCGCCACTCAGTCGGGGTATATGTGCTGATTATTCTCATCCCCACCGAACAAATTGGTTGGAAACGTCTCGGCTTTAGTACGACTTCCTTTAATCCCCCAAAGAGACGTCATATCTCGTCACCTGGAATTTTCTTCGGTCTTCATCACGACTATGACATCGATATTTTCCTATTCCAGTTTCCCTCGACTCGTCAAGCCGAATAATCCTGGAAAAGAGCTACCAGCGATGCCATATCATTACTTCTCATAGAAATCCCTAAATATCCGCTTCTCTCTTCACCTACGTATTGATGAATTGGAGACACTCCGGATACTTAATGCTTGTGATCTTCGGATTGTATGAACAATGCAGACATTTACAAGATCTTCGTAGCTTCCACATCATATTTCCTCCCTTGAGGAATCAATGTTTTCGATGTAGCATATCCACCACTCATGCCGGGAACTGTGTTTCGGTTATGCCAACGGTTGTACCTAGAACACGAAGTCAAACAACATGGTGTCTGGCTCCATGTTACTTCCCACGAATATCCTGCTCCTCTGGCTTCCTGTTCGTTCGTTTATTCACAACTTGAAGGGGGGTCTTTTTCACAAAATATTTCTGTTCCTGCGGAGCATCCTCTGAAAGCCTCAGTCGGTCAGGCATTCTTTTCCTTTTTGAATTCTGCACTTCCAGAGAGGCACTGCGCGCACTGCATCATATCTTCGTTTATAGTCCCCGTTTGAGCCTTACTGTACACATAGGATTACCAAAGAACCATTTCATTAAGCCTCTTGCAGACACCAATATCTCCGTTACTGATTCGCCCAACTGGCTATGCCGCTGGCATATTCCGGTATCAATATGACCGCAATCTACAGACTCTGTCACATCCTCAATGAATGCACACTCGTGGAACCGTCATTCTACTCGAGACGTCATGCCCGTTGTAGATAAGTATCAAAGGAACTGAAGATCATCCTCTAGTCAGAGGCTTCCATGTTTCAAGACATCTAGCAAAACAGCAAACCCTTTATGACGTTAGCAAAGAGCCCTCACTGAGGGTACTCATCTGTTTGTTCTCCATAATTTTCCGCGGAACGATTAAAAGCGTTCTGCTATGACGTTGGCCCGAAAAATTGAAGTTGAACACTAAAACTGGATCAATCACGACGTCATGGGCCCACTGAATGACTTCGTCCCCTCTATGCTCGACTGTCAACCCCGTGTCTTGACTTCACCCGATTGACGCAAGAAATGCAGCTGTAGCGTCCCCTCAAATAACCCTTCAGCACCATATCGCGAGAGTCCCTGTCCTTACAGTTCATCACTCCAGAGTGTTTCTCGCGGATAAGCTGCGCATACGTTGGAGGGCAAGCCAGAGCAGCAACATCAGGGTGTAGAAACACCAGGGACTAGGCCCTTCATCAAGCGGCCGGCGGCCTCTTCACCCAAGCCGTGGTAGTCCATGAAGCCAGTGGGAGCGGAAGTAGGAGGGCCGCTCTGGCGTACATTACACAAGTGATAGCAATCCGCACCCCAAGATGTTCATTGTGGGTTCACTGTGGGTTCCTTTTGCCTTCTCTTCTCTTCTCTTCTCTTCTCGTGCCGCCCTACGCCGAATTGACGGCATCCAACGTCTTTCATATGCCTTCGGGCCAGCAGAAGTGTCCCACACGCGGGTCTAGGGTTGTTAAAGACCTTGCTGTCTGTGCTTCCTAGCCCTCTTGAGACCTTGCCTGAGGAGTGAGGTACGAGATCCTTGCACCGGTTAATGAGCTTGACATTCTCGTTTCCGCTTCGCAATCATGAGCTGTGATGTCCGGCTAGTTTTTGGGCTAAAGGCTATTGATGGGTATGATCAGAACGCCAGCAAATCCCATGCCCTCATCAGAAGAGAGGCACTCATGCTTCTTCATCACTACTCTGCTCAACTGCTTCTTTTCGGAACTACACGAATGCCTCCGAGTCCTAAGTGATTACGGGAAACGGGTTTACGCTATTACAGCCACTACCTTCTGATGTAGCCTGCTTTCCGTTCGTGTACTGGATGCTTCGCTTGCCGAAGACCTTGTCTTCGGTGAACCAAAGGAGCTAGTACTAGCTCTCTATCCACACTTAGACACTTAGGCAAGCTACACATGTTTGTCCAAGGGGCCGTCTGTCTAGCGACCTGATGCCTTTTTGGAAAGGAGCCTTAGACGACGGGTAGGCTGGGGTGGGCCCTGTTAGTTCTTTGAATTCCACACCTGCAGATGGGCAGAGGAATACTACTTGCATCGTCGAATCACGGTTTCGTGGGGATTGGTTTTATTGCACAGAAAATATTGAAAGCTAGAGGACTTTAAAATGTGACTACTGTACATGCTAGTGTTACGCTACACAAGTTTGGAAGCTGATGAAAAGATTGAAGAGATCTTGATAGAATCCTAGGTAGGTTTGGAGGACCTAGAGCCACGCCGCGCTCCCATTGCTGTCCCTCCTTAGTAATACGATCAGAGGAAGGCCCACGAACGGATTTCTTAATTCCCCATAAATTCCAGTTGGCACAATCAGTTCAACTTAAAATGGAACCTTCCTCGCGCCATTAGACGTCCGTGTTGGATGCTCAGTGATGTTGAATCTCTGCATTGATGAGCTCAAGTGCCTTCGCAGATCGCGGTTTGATCGAACATTGGAACTCGGTCGTGTGGCTGGAGTAACGTGATCTTCAGTGTTTCGCACAAAGGAGGACGATCCACTGCCATACCTAACAGTACCAGTCGTCTGATCCACAATAGGCTCGATCACTTTCCCGTCTTCCATAGATTTTGATATGTCGAAGACCGCCAAGGTCGTGGCGCATGAAATAAAAATAGATGCATCGGCCAAAACCCGTCCTGGATTGTGGCGGTCGAAAAACGAAGGTTACGATCAAACCCTGCAGGGTTCGTTGATACTGAATTCTTACCTGGGCAGATCCTAAACCAAGACACGACTGATAGTTAGGCGAGAGAGGCACAGAGGATGATACGGCAGATGACTTGCCTCCTTCCGAATCCGAAGCATGCTTGGCGGGGGTCTGGTTCAGGATTGGGCCCCAAGAAGCGATCTGGGTTGAACTCCATCGGGTCCGAGTATACCTTTGGATCGTGCAGCATTTTCCTATGGTAGATGAGCGGCGGTATAATCAATTTTGAGCGGTGATTTTGAGGAAAGGAAGACTACGAACCAGATATTTGTAATGATAAGAGTACCTTTAGGAATCAAATAACCGTCATGGATATCATCTTCCGTCACAACATGGGGAACACCTTGTTTTGATCTCAGTTTTTGATGGTTCTTCCGCTCAGTTAGGGGGCCGGCTAACGTACCAGTCGGGGTTACCGAGTGCCATCGCAGGACCTCGAGTACAAGTGCATTGACGAAGGGTAAATCGCTTCTATCAGCAAAGGACGGAAGGCGATCCAGTCCCACCACGGAATCGATTTCTGCTTGTGCCTTCGCGGCAACTTCAGGATAAAGCGCCAACGCTTTGAAGAACGCATAAATAGCCGAGACCGTCTATTTTTGATCCCAGGTTGTCCGTGACCCTTTACTGGAAATGGAGTGCAAGGCAAGTAACTTACTGTATCCGCTCCGCCTGCGTAGAGGGAACCAGCTGACCACTTGATATCAAACTCCTTCTCGGGTGTCAGATTGGGTTCTTCCAAGAGTCTTGCTGTAAACGAAGGTTCTGCAGTTCCAGCGGCCTGTACAAGAACATTTTAGTAGATCCCGGTCGATCACTGGAACAAGAAACTCACCAATTGATCCTTCACGTACTGGTGAGGCCTTTCAATCATATCGTTCAACGTGTTTGCCCATTCCCGAGCAGTCTTCTTGAAACTAGTCCCAGGGAACCAAGAAGGAAGCAGATCCACTGGCGAAGGAAGAGTGATGAGCGCCTATTATCATGAACTGCATAGTGCACCTACGCGCTGGAACAAGGTTGACCAGAAATCCGCCTGGCGCAGTAGATAGCGAGAATTGCTCCATTGCACGATCAACCAGTTTGACAAAAGAATCGTCATCCTCCGTTACTCGATAGCCATATGAGATCCGAAGGATGATGGCCCCGGCAGTCCTAGAAAAATGTAAGACTCTGATAACTGGGTGTGCCAAGAACGTACAACATACCTGCGAATATGTCCGGCCAAATCCTGTGGTGCGGAGAGGAGGTGTTTAAGAAATTTATGAGTTTCTGCTTCCTCAATAGGGTAAAATTGCGACATGGTGTCATTACTTCCTATCAATTGGTGGAAAAGTTTGCGATAATTCCGAAAGCGTTCTCCGTAGGATATCAAGACAAGAGTGTTTTTCCACCCGACCATCTCTCCCCCCATTTGCATAATTGGACGGTGGGAATAAATGGAGCCTTTCTTGTCAAGCATCTCCGTTGCGACTTTGGCAGAGTTTACGATAACCATTCGCTGACCGAAGACAGAAATAGATACCATATCACCTGGACTGTGGTCAGACGGTAAATAGTCGAGCCAATGGGATCTTACCCCATTTTTCACCCAAGGCAGCGAACGCGAACCACTCCTTGGCAGTTGGTATTTCAAGTAGATTCCCAAGCAAGGGCCACCCCTTGGGGCCAGGAGGTAGAGGTATGCTAGCATTCCGAGCATAAAGCCGCATAATGATAACGCCGGTAAGTGCGAGAGCGATAATGTCGAGTATGGTGATGAGCCCGGCCATCGCTGTTCTACCCAAGAGTGTTCTGAAGGGGTCTTGTGAACACGAAAGAGGGACAGATGTTGGCGACAAAAGTCTAGAAAGGAGGTATATATAGTGAAATTACATTTTTTGGGCTTTTTAGGTTAAGAGTAGCAATCGCGATGCTTGATACACCACGAGGGATCGAGATCTTTAAGTCCTCGGAGAAGCCGTCATGGCCTACAAGAGGTAGTGCCCGATATATTCAGCCTATAGAACTCGACAGGCGCATTGCAATTCGCCGAACAACAAATCGGTACCATCAAAGCAGGACAGGCACGAGGCAATGGATATCTCAGCGCGTGTTCGGAAGCTTGAATGCTCCCTTGGCCGTTTTCTAACATATGCAATTGACTCATTCATATGCCCCGTACATGTCGGTTAATGGTGTTGTTTTTCGGGACTTCCCCCGAGTATCTGCACACTTCTCTTCCATCGGATTTGATGGTGTTGCACCCGTTCTCTGACAATTTGAAGGAACATGGTGCACAACATTATCACAGTGACCTGAAATGTGTTGGTGATGTCATATGACATTAGGAGTCCCATTTACGACGCTTTTCATGGCTTGGAATATATACACACAAGCCTGTCGGTATCATTTCCTGAGGTGCAATCAAAGCCTCGGGATTTACGGGTCGTGGATTTCTGTTCCTTCTGTTCGCAATTCAATTTTTATTATGTACGACTTCTGTCAACTTCAGGCACGCACAACTGGGTCAGGTTGGACACTAGTGGAGCTGCTATCCTTCTGAGTACACCGGATATGGACGACTCATTCTATTGTTGTCATCATATAGGGATCATACGGAACATACGCCACTCCGGAGGCTACATTGACATCCCTAGATAGCCGTAGATATGGCCAGTTACGAGTATGGCGATGCCTGGGGGCTCAAATCTCGCACCAACCGGGCGTGACTACATAAAACACTGAACAGAAGCCATGCTTTGTTAGGAGCTCGGAATTGTGGCGGTATCATTGAACGTGTCAAGCGAATGTAGGTATCGTGAATCTCTTCGATGTGAACTCATCATAGAGAAAAGCCTCATCGTTCATCAGATGACGCCACTGGCGTATGGCGATCATGTCAATAAGCGCTCAGTAAGTTGAACAACCCTGAGCATGCGCGAGCTAATAACTAGCGCAATCACCTGCGAGAGAAGTGAGTCTTCTCGTTGATCTATCCCAAGGACACCCAGCAGGACACTTGGATGAAGATTGGTTTCTATTGATTGCTCGGCTACACCTCATCCCCGAATGTCGTCAACTAACCACCTGCCCTGGCTTGAGAACTTTCGCAGGAGATCTCGCAGTTTTGGAAGTTAGATGTGGCGGTGTTTGCGGGTGAAGGGGAGGGTGTTTTGTGCCATGTACATGTACATACATATGAAACCGTAGAAGTTCAAGCTTGACACGGACGTTTGAAGCCTGAACTGATAGATGACATTCCGGGGATGTTTGCTTTATAAAGTAGCATCTGCTTGGCTACGCCCCACTCACAAACAAGTATAATAACCCGAGGGCAGCAGCACTTTATCTAGGTCTTTCATCGAAAAACTTGTACACACCAACGACTAATCGCCGCGGTTTGTATCCGCGGTTTCATTCAAAAAGAAGAGGCAAGCTAGTCGAGATCCGAACCCAATGTTTACAACCACCGATCGCTTACACGTTGCATGGGTATGGTCCTTCCCCAATGACATCCAATTGTGTCGCATTCTCTTCTACGCCTGAGGCATCAGAATCTTGAGGAGCGACGGAGGCACTACTGAGATGGACTTTTCCAACATATTCCAGCACTTTCTACTTCGGTTACGTAATTCCCTTCCAGCGATATATTACAGTCCCCTAGGTGTTTGTCTCCACGATCGGTCCGACATTTGAAGCGCTTACCATGTCTTCCCAACGCCCTATCACCTACTTTGACATCAACATTGGAGACAAGCACGCAGGTCGCATTGTCTTTTCCCTTTACAATGACCTCGTTCCCAAGACCGCAGAGAACTTCCGTATGCTCGGCACGTAATTCCACCTATGTTCTTGGTCTGACTCAGGGCAAAAGGCGCCTTGTGCACTGGTGAAAAAGGTGTCGGCAAGTTGGGCAAGCCCTTGCATTACAAGGGATCCACCTTTCACCGTGTAATCAAAGGGTACGCGAACCTGACCGGTTCAGAAATGATGCTGAGCCTTTCTTGGATAGGTTCATGTGCCAGGGCGGCGATTTCACTGCTGGAAACGGTATGTAACCCATCCATTTCCCGGAGCTCTCTAACATGTTCAACAGGTACCGGGGGTGAATCCATCTACGGAGAGAAGTTTGAAGATGAGGCCTTCCCCGTGAAGCACACTAAACCTTTCTTGCTTTCCATGGTGCGTTCTCTTGATCGCACGGGGAATCATGATTAGGTGGTCTTAAAATGAACCCTTCTCAGGCAAATGCCGGGCCCAACACCAATGGTTCTCAATTCTTTATCACTGTTGCTCCAACCCCTCACCTCGACGGGAAGCATGTTGTCTTCGGCGAGGTCATCCGGGGCAAGTCGATCGGTACGCGTGTTTTCCTCTCACCCCACACTCTCGCTTATAGTCTGTCCCGTGGCCAGTCCGGCAAATCGAGAATAATCCTACTGCTAGTGGTGATGTTCCCAAGGCCGCGGTAGTTATTGTGGACTCTGGCGAGTTAGACCCTTCAGACCCTTCCCTTATCGAGCAAGTCACAGCAGATGGTGATCCGTACGAAGACTATCCTGATGATGAAGATCGCGATCTCACTAAGCCTGAGACCGTGATTGAAATTGCCAAAGTTGTGAGGGAGGTTGGAAATAAACTCTACAAGGAAGGCAAAGTTGAGGAGGCACTCCAGAAGTACCAAAGTACGTGTTTACCCGCTAGTACTTGAAAGGTCCAGAGCTCAACCACGTTTTCGCGCTTCTAGAGTCTATTCGCTATCTTGATACGCATAGCGAAATTCCTGTAGATTCCCCTGAAGAGCTGAAGCAAACTTACAACGCCATTCTTGCCCCCCTTCTCCTTAATTCAGCTTTGGCTGCGATCCGTTCGTCGCCTCCTTCAACCAGCAATGCGCTGATCGCTATTTCCAACACAACTCGCGCCATCAACAACTTAGAATTAAGCAACGCGGATAAAGGTCAGCGAACACCTTTGGCATTAGTCAGAACCTGTGCTGATTCTCGTAAATGTGAATCCAGCCAAAGCACTATATCGCCGCGCCATGGCTCATGGCATCATGAAGAATGAGGATAGCCAGGAGGCGGATCTGGTAGCGGCGAACAAACTCGTTCCCGAGGATACCCTCATTTCTGGTGAACTTGCTAAAATCAATCAACGCAAGAAGGAAATTCGGGAAAGAGAGAAGAAAGCGTACAAGAAGCTGTTTTCATGACCTAAGTAAAACTGTCCAGACGCTATAGACACCGTATAATATCAACCATACCCTCATGTAATATACTGGCCGCAATTAATTTCAGAGTATCAGTATTCAGGTAATGAAGTAAAGTAAAAACTTCCGCTTCCTGACTGGTGAGATAGGAGTAGCTATTAATTCTTTTGGGTCATCCCGCATCAGCACAGATGTGAAGATGTCGGCTGCACGTTTAAATACGCGATATTAAATGCCGGAAGCTTAAAGAAATCCGCAAGATAAACTCACCGATTTTCTCCACATAGCCAGAATCCTCGGAGGACTGACAGATAAAGTGAAGGAACGCGGTAAGGGTAATCCATACCTAGTGTCGTGCGCGAGGCGTTACCGTACCAAGACACAATGAGTTCACCCCGGAAAGTAAGAGAAGCAAGCAAGATACTCACATTAACTGCTGCTGGTTGAAGCGCGTCCAGAAGCTGTACATCCGGAATCAGCATATAGGCGAATAAGCGGCGTAGATTAGTAAAGTGGCAACCAAACCACGGACCTCAAATGCCTCATCACGACTTGTCATCTGGACGCACCGAGAGTGCAGAAATGGGGGTATGATGGGTTCAATCAGAGATTCCAGAAGCTGAAGGAGCGTGCAAGCGAAAGCATGAAAAGCATTCTTTGTTGGTTCGTCTTCGTCAGAGGACCAGGGAAACTCTTCGCCCGTATCTAGACACTAGATGATAGGCGATGACATTGATATTACGTCTCACAAGATGAGGATCAACGACTCACTTCACGTATGGTGGCAACCATCGTCCCTTCAGCGGCTATGAGAAACAGATCCTTTGGCGGTTTAGTGCTCCCCATTAGCCAATTGACGAGGCGCATGATCTCCCTAGGAGCGTTTAAGGGATGATTATCCGGGCGTAGGTCCTTCGACGAGGTCAGCGAACGTATCGGTCCGGGAAGTCGAGTCAAAGTTGTGAGCTTGTTTCCAAAACATGATGCCACTATCACCCAAGTCTCAGCGCGTTAGTATGCGCAAAGAGCAAATAAATAAATAAAAAATAACGCACAGTATTCTCCCGATATCGCAATGAAGTGGTCCTTCCCGAGGACAGTGTGGAGTATCAACGTCCCGCTAAGGTCGCGAGGACCGAGGTTGAGCAAGGACGCTACACGGTTGTCTATCTGAATTGTCAAAGCTATTTCTATCTTCTCTCCAGGAAGGAACATTCCCTGAACATTATTACATTATTTTTCAAGTCCAGATTGATATCTGTGAAGAAGGATAGTGCCCTTACAGTCACGGGTTCAATTGACAGCCATTCCGGGTCTATCGTGGCAACATTAAACCTCAGCAACGGAAAAAGGAGAAAGCCAATGGACTAACTCACGAAGGGGCAAATCCGGCTGTACTGGTACGAATCTCCACGCACAGGGGATCTAATCTCCTGTCTGAGAAAGCCAAAGGAGAGCCAACAACCTACGTTACCTTGCCTACGTTCTCAATTACTACTGTTTTGGTCAGGCGAGTGTTGTATCTGAGATTTATGAGTATTATTCGCCATACCAGATCTCGTGCGTACCTTATCTCTCCAAAGTCAAGAAAACTTTGATCGAGCTTGATGGTTGGCCGTTCGTGGGATGCATCTAATGCATGTGCTTCACGATATAGTTGTCTTACTGTCGACTCATACTTCGACATCTCATATAGGTCGAACTACCCAAGAAACTAAGTGAGGTCCTAGGGCAACAGAGAAAACGACATACATCAACTGAGAAATCAGCAGCAACCGGTTTATGGTCGCTCATGGTGATCTGTGGGTAGCTGGCATAGGAATGTTGAGTTACGTTGCAATGAGGACCCGGGAAGTAGAGAATTCTATCAGTCCAAGCAGGTCGACGTCTATATGTATCTCAGTCAACCATGGATTTTCTGGTTAACTGAAAGCTTTACTTCCGATCGTAGCCGAGTTCATCCATACCAAGACCAGGGATAAAGCGATACGTCCTTTGATAATGTTAAAAAGGAATTTCAGCAAGGAAAAAAGCTTGACTCACGGAAGGTGCGTAATAGTGTGCTCAAGGAATCCGTCGAAGGCGTTCCGAGAGGCTATGGACCTCTTTAACTGGAGAAAGGGATACCTCAGCCGCGAATTCTAAAGAATTAATGCCAGCACAGATACCTGGTCATAGTGAATCAAAACCTGCAACCTGTCATGCCAATCCTTGTCTGCAAGTATATTACGGAGGTCAGGATCGGAGATATCCACGCGATAATTGAGGTCTATAACCACAATATCAAGAGTTTGAATCATACATCACCCTGAACAACTGACCTCCCTTAAACAAATCAGCGCAAAATGTCACAAAGAGCGACTGCGACGCTCACCATCCAAAACAATGCGTCGCTCTCGTATATGTTGACACTTGTCGGAAGAGTAGGCTGAAAGCCAAAGTCATCGTCATAATCAACCGTCTCAGTCTCGTCTAACCCCCGCCCGAACACGAGTTTCTTCGATAGTTCATGGAATTCTTGATTACGTCTGTCGACCATTTCATCGAATGCCGCGAGATGGGCATTGACAAAGGTTAGAGTCAAAGGGCCCGTACCGCTCATGGGGTCCCCTGTGTTATGTTCAGACGCCTCCAAGTCCGTTGGAGAAGATGCGTCAACCGTGTTGCTGTCAAGTCTGAGTGACGGCGTGAACGTCAGGCGGATTGCTGTTGCTCCTTTGTTTCCCTAGGGACAAAAACGACTCAGCTATGACAAATGAGGTACTCAACCCACATACCATGACGCCCAGGATACCAGATCCAGCGGAACAGGCCTTCACCTCTCCGCAATAACGTTTCAACCTTTTCTTCACTAGAATGACGATAAGCATGCCGACAAGCTGTCTAGAAGCTAGCTAATCCGAGGCTTTCATTAGTTTGCGAGATCACTTGAGAGCCCAGGAAGTAACCTTTTCGTAATGAACCGCCTTCTCTCCGAGTGCTGCGAATATAGCCATGCACCATGCATCCTCTCTTACAGTACTCGTTGAATATATGAGGGCTTCAGTCGAAAGATCGAGTTCTTGGAATCCAATGACAAACATATCCGGATCTGGGACGTCGTCAACGGGCTCAGGTGCAAATGTCGGGGTGGTGTCGGGACTGTTCCCTGGATCATCTGGTACATGCTCATTACCATTAGTCAGGAGAAACACGAGGAGTGCTTACTGCTCCTCAGTGGCTTCGTCACGTCTTCCAAGGATATCGGAGGAGTGGCCTTAAGTGGAGGTACAAACGGCGAACCGTCAGTTTTCTCCAGCTTTGCACCTGACACACGCGTCCCTTGAATCCATGATGAAAGGTCCTGGGAAGGCATTTTCCCGTTTACATTGAACGTCCCTAACCGTAGTGAAAGCCTTCGTCTTGCTTGTCGAGCTAACGAGCGAGCTTTGTTCCGCACCCACTCGTCGCGTATGACTTGGATGTCCGCATCATCATCTCCAGGGATACCAGCACTTGCAGGAGAGAGACGTTGAAGGAGCGGTTTATTTGCAACTCGGAGATCAGGTGGTATGGACGACACTGGATGCAGAGTTAATGCCAGGAACGAATGACGTAGGAGCTAAGGTAACAGGTGGCTCACAGACAGACATGTAAGCGGTTTTGGTGATATAAGGCCTTAGCCAGCTGAAGTGCAAGGTCGATTGGGTAACGTCAACTACTTCCGGTTTGTCAACCCCTGGGAAGGAGCAAGGGAATCAGGACTAGGACACTCGCAGAGAAGTGTGCTGACCTGACACTTCTTTCAATCTTTTACATTCTGTAACCAATATACCCAAACCGCGCACATCTGTCGCATAGAATGTCGGTGGTTCTGCACCACGGGCCAAGCCTTTTGCTGGGTTGATAGTCAGGCTGAACCCTGAGTAGAATAGGTTATGATTACAGGCTTAGGGCTTCGTTCGCAGGGGGACACAAACCAGAGCGAGGCTGGTCAAGAACTGCTTTCGAGTCGGCAACGCCGAGATCGAGCGTCTTTCGACGCATTTGGCTCATGACGATCGAGAAGTCACCGAAGAGTGGATATATGTTTTGAACCTCGACCTGGTTGGCGATAGAGTTCGCCGAAGAACTGAACTTGTATACGAAGAGACTGCATAAAGAAGCTATTCAGGAAAGGTTAATGGGTTTGTAAGAACGCAGCGACGTACGCTCCCTCCTCAGTCAACGCCCAGTCGTCCTTGTGAGACACCACAGCCAGAACCCGCCTGTTGTGCCAATTATCCAGAGCCTCTGCGCTGCCTGCAGAGGCACCCAAAACAGCGAGGGCATCGACGACAACCAAAAGGGTCTCTGTAGACCTCAGAGAGGAACTGATAGAATTGTAAGAGGAACTCATGATGCTGTCATGGAATGGAGCAGAGGACCCTGACTGCTGGAAGTCGATCATCCAATGTGCGATCAAACTTCCTTTTTTAGTCACGACGGGTTCTCTCCAAACCTACTCGGGATCTGTGGTCTTCAACGTATTACGCACTTCCTTCGATATCATCCGCAATAACGTCTTGGGCCCTCTTCATCACACTGGCAACGACAGATGACCCGATGCTGTTGCTGTTTGATCTTTGAAGCTTAGCCAAAGCTTGGGAGAAGAAGCATGGATAAAATAGTCACATTAAGCTTAAGATTGGGTCGGCCCGAACACCTGTAGCAGATAAAAGCTCTCGTTATTGCCAATGGTTTGTGGTACTTTTCTCCACGGCCTCGTCTAGACGGCCTTGACCAATGCGCTCAGGGAAAGCCACTCTCAACGTCTACTCGACTATCTTTAAGCAGCACCTTGATGAAACACAGAGGCATCTACAAGGGGGCTCGCTAGTCGCTATTTCTACGGAGCCCACCTCCACAATAGGTTCTGTCCTTTGGACTCCGACAGAGATGGACGCATTCTTCCACGCGCTGTCAACTCATTCACGCTTCCGCCCGGACCTCATCGCGGCTTCTGTCGGGACGAAGAACATGCTGGAAGTAATTGAATATCTGAAAGCATTGGAAGAAGGCTCCCAACACTATGCACATGGACGTCCATCTCGAGAGGACCTGCCCGCTGCGCGCGAAATGTCAAAAGACTGGGTCACCTGGGAGGAAAAACAGGCAGAGCTCTTGTGTGTTAGTGAATTCCCTGACACAAGTCGACTCGATAGGGACGAATCTACGTGAGTTAGCCTGGCTGAACTGGAAATCAGCCTTTCTTGATCGAGGGTTTTCTATGTTTCATAGGGAGGCTGAGGATAGTGGGACGTATCAACGAAGCCCCTCTCCTATATCTCGTCGTCGCTTTCAGAAGCGTATGTATATGAGGCGCAGGCGAGCTAGAGAAAGGGGAGAAATGGTGAACATGACACCCTCGTTGCTCAAGCCTGGGCGGAGGAACAAGGCTGTAAGGATTCCAGATCTCAAAAATGAACCCAATGCATTCACCAGTCTATCATCGCGCATCTAGACTGTTTCTCAAGCTCCCGGCCAGGTAGCAGGTAAAGCAGAAGAGGACGTGTTGGCGAACCTGCCAGTATATGACACCGGGGCCACCTCCACCGGTTCTGGAATTGACTCGTCCAAGGAGGAGAGGCTCATCAATGTTCCAAACCTCCGAAACTTTCTAAGGTGCACGGCGATTGATTACCGTGAATCAAAATGTTGATCAAGGGTTAGGTTCCATACAGGTTTATATGATAAACGCCTTCTAAACGGAGGGGAAGACATTGATGCTCACGTTATCGATGCACTTGCTGCCATGACACGGGACTTTGTCTCCGAAGTCATTGGCCGCATAGTTGTCCTTTCTGAAGAGAAAAGTAAAATGAAAGGATCGATTAAGGTCTGGCGACAGAGAAACGATCAGGAAAGTGGGCCCCCCAAAACAATAGCAAGAACCGTGCATTGACTGTTACTAAAAATAGGACAATACTATCAAGCCCTCAATCATTCAGGCATGTCTCGAAACCATGGAGTTCAGTGCAAGGACAAGAAAACTGTACTTTCAGAAATTGCTTGCAAGTTTTGACACACACGACGGAAGTGTCGTTAGTGTTGCTAGTGCTACCTCCGGGGACGAGCTCGTTCCACCGATTCATCCTGGTTTCCTCCCCGATGCCTTGGCAGCTTCTAACGATGGCGATTTACTCTCCGATAACAATGATACCGACTTTCAAGATGATCAATCGATAGATCGGGAAGACGCTTTGGGAGACCAGACCTACGAGGATGACCTATGGGACCAGGTTTATCAGGAAGCAGAAGCACAGTAATCACACGTTGGACATATCAAGTATTTGCAATGGTGTAGAACATGAAGCCAGGTCGTCTCAATGAGGCTATCTTTTATTCAGATTGAACCGGCGCAGTCCAGGTTGCCATCAGAAATCACAAACGAGGACGACCTGGATTCTTCCGAGACGTCTCGACTTTTATCACAAGGTCCCCGTCAGGGGTCGTCACGAGGCCACCAAGAAGGTTATGACGTGTAATTTTCCCACGTTTCCCCACACATTCTTGGGATCGACTACTTGGTGCAGCATGTGTCGTGTCTGTATTAGATATAGGCGCAGAAGGCCTGAATCATAAGCATAGCTACTATTCGTGGCAAAAGCCCAAAACCATCAACGCTAAAACCGGTAGAAAGCTCGAGAAAGGTCCTGGGAATGCCCCTGCAACGGGTCACGAGACGTGTTGGTGCTTACACCACTGAATAGGCCTGGGGTCTCTGACCTGCGTAATCCCGAAGCTATATAAACCCCATGTGCTGCCCTCCTTCCTATCCATCAGCATTCTTCATCTCATCTCGTATCAACCGTTGCTATTTGAATTCATGACTCGTACTGAACGCGCTGCATATCCCCGCGCTCTGAACAGGGATCGTTCGGAATCTCGTACTGGTCTTGACCCCGGCATACGCAAGGGTGGTGCAGGGAACCACAACTGGGGAAGTCTTGCCGACGAGGGACGCCTCGAGGCCGGCGCATACGATGACGAAAATATGGAACTTGCTCAAGAGGAGATGGAAGGCGACTTAGGCGATAATCCGTCGGGTATGCTACCTTTCGCTGTCTCGAACTCATCCAGATGACCAACTCGAACGCAGCCACCTCTCCTTCTGTGGGATCCTCTAAAACACCTGAGGTGCCCTCTAAACCACCAATGGAACGTAGCAGTAGTGCAAGCAGTGCCGCTACCAATTCTCTCACGGAAGAGGAAAGGGAGAAGGCCAGACAACTCCGCAAGAACGCGTTTAAGAAGGGTGACCGTGCGTGTTGCGAATTCTGATTCTTTCCATTTATGTCCTGAAGTCTTTCTGACAGAGATCGACCTTGCCACCATTGCCAGGAGTTCCGCTGCTGTCACTGGTTCCCCTCCTAAACTGACTAACGTCGTTCGTCGTCCAGGACACGACAACCACCAAGTTGAAGTCCCGTAGAACGGTTACATCTCTTCAACCAAATTCGTTGGCAAATAGCAATATCTTCAGGATTCTCTAATTTATTCCCGGTATCTGATGCAACGTGGCTCAGATATGGCAGGCAATTCGAAGCATTTGTAACTTGTATTGTTATCCTGTTCCTGCGACATGTAATCAAATGTATACCATAACGCCCTTGTCATCACCAATGATTAATGATCGATCAAGTCACAAATTCTCAGCCTTGTGTGCTATGCGTGTTCAATCCAAGTTCATGTGGGCACTTGCACATCGTCTTCGCGGAGTGCTGAAGGAGCAACGGAACGCAGTCGACATGAGGACTGCGACGAAGGTAGTCTTCAATCATCCATGCATAGTCCTGCACGTAAAGCTCTTCCAGAACACAGCGCATGATCGTGACTGATCAATATCTTTCGCCGTCAATCCACCCAGATGTAGGCCGCAGACTACTCCCGCAAGTAGATTGTGCTGGTAATAGTAACGAACGAGAGGCACGAGGTGGCCTGTATATATATCTCTCTCAAACTGCTAATCTCCTTAACACCTATCATGGACCCAGGTCCCGACCACGAAACAAGCCCCCGAGTGGCAGGTCAGGAAAACGAAGCCCAGGACAATTCTACGTAATGATCCCCCCTCCTTTAAGACCTCAGGCATTAGCTGACCCCTTAGCCGACAGAAGGTCTACTCAGCGTAGCCATGCATACTATTTCAAGGACGATCCCTTGGCCATCTTCCTTGTGAGTTACCCTTGAATCAAGCCGGACCTATTGGTTAGCCTTAAGCGAAAATGGCAAATGATAGGTCGAGGACCAACTCTTCAAGGTCCACCGTCGCTACTTCTCGGAAGGATCAGAGGTCTTCCGTGACATGTTTTCTTCTCCGAGCGAGAATGGAACTGACCCTGACGGGGTATGTGATGAAAAACCGATATCGTTGCCCGGCGTCACCGTGAAGGAGTTCGAGGGAATACTGGACTACTTCTATTCGATGTCAGTGTCATATACCCCTCCTGCAACTAGGTACTGATTAACCTTCTTTTTCGATATCCTCATAGGCCACATGCTCGTACGCGCCTCGAGAACGTTCAGCAGAACCTCGAGCTCTATCTCGATTTACTCAACTTTTCTCATCGCTTTCTCTTCGACGATATTTTTCAGTATGGACTTCGTCGGCTACAGCCGTTTATCGACCAAATCCCTACTACAAAGCGGATTTTGCTTGGGGATAAATATGGCCTTGAGGAGTGGCTTCTTTCAGCTTACCAGAGTCTTCTCGATCGTGGGACGACTTTGACTATGGAAGAGGCCATGATCCTAGGCTATGACCGGGTTGTCCGATTCCTCGGAGCGAAGGAAGAAATGCACAGTGAACAACTGAACATCTCGAAGCTGGAGGGTCAACAAGAGGCTCGCGCAGAACAGCGCAACCGGCATGGGCGCTACAATGACAGTAGCCCACTTCCGACTCGAACGCCAACTCAAGAGATGGTGAAGAAGCATTTCTTGAAAACATGACTCATTTTCTCGTCTTCTTTTAGTTTTTGATCGCCCTATTTCTGAATACCTCCAATCCTCCTATACTCGACTTGGGAAAGCGGTACTGAGCGTGATATTGAACAGACATCGTATAGCAATACTGGTATCTCCTTCATATGCTCAAAAGCTCAGGCCTCACTGGCCTTCTAGGCACGTTGACTTGCTGCGGAGCAGAGGTGTTTTGAAATTTGTCCCGAGATACGGATGCAATGCTATCATTCCCCGTGTACAACCAACCATCCATAGACCCTCAAACAAGCGAGATATCGACTGCAGTCACACCAAATACATTCAAGTCGCTGAGGAACGTCGGACTTTTGAAGATTTCCAGTGGAAAATGTCTCGCCGGCCCGCTTGATAGCCTCGGCCAAAATGAAAAAAAAAAAAAAAAAAAAAAACTATCCCGTTCGTCTAGAATTCCCAGCTTAGACTGAGTTTGCTGATTTACAACCTCTGAATATGAGGCTTATCTCCTTCACTCTCGTTTGGCGCCTTAGACTTCAGAGAGAGTCCGTTTGTTCATTCAATCCATGTACTAGTCAACGGCAGGGCTGTATTGAAAAACTGTCACGACTTTCAACCCGACATCCTGCTTTCAGACCTCGGTATTCACTATTCAATATCCAGTACGAGGTTAAAGGAGGACGCACGTGGGGCCGCCCAGTTTCCAGTACGAAGCCTGCAGGTGCGTGCTGAAGTGTTACCACTTGCATGACCCCTCTTCTCCAATGACTGATTCTCCATCTTCCGATGCCTTACATCGAAAGATTACCAACCACAACAAGTCCCGCACTGTGAATCAGAATGGCGTCTTAGACAAGAGTGATGCCTCCCTGTAACAACGACCCCTTAACTCTAAAACTCCACAATAACCTCCAGCTTGAACAGGAAACCATCAAACACCATCCTGCCTTCTACTTGAAGAGAGATCCTATGGTCATCAGGCTTGTTGTGAGTTTATCCATCTTAATCGCTCCCTTCTCTGTGCTCAAAATGTTAGAACTCAATATTCAGACAATACCAGTGTATACTGATCAATGTTGAATGAATTGAGACTCTTATACTGATTTGTACACACGTTGATAATAGTAGTGTGATTTGTATTAGCTCAAATCAATGCTGGTGTCAAGTCTCCTTGACATAGTAGGAATTAGGGTCTGTTTGTACATATTATATCAATTTAGGCTAGAGGCATGAAACTTGGTGTCCACTAATATACTTTGCACTCAAATGAGTGCATTTCATCACATCCTTCAACATAGCCCCCTGATGAAATATTTCTTTTGAGTTAGGTGTGGTGGATCATCTAAACAGCCCCCTGATCCAGCACTTTTGTTTCATCCTTCTAACCTCTACACTCACCTCAACCTACTTCTCTTTAACCTCTACACTTGCCTCAATCCTTCTTCTTTAGTCCCATGATAGAATAGAATCTCTCAACCTTGATCCTTTCAAGTGGCTTGGTAAGAAGATCAGCTGGCATCTCATCCATTGATAAATGTACAACTGAATCTTTCTCATTACTACTTTCTTACATAGCTAGTAGAATGTTAGATCAAGGTGTTTTATCTGACTATGATGACCAGGGTTTTTGGCAACTGATATTGCAGGTTGGTTGTCAATGTATAGTACAGATGGTATATATGGCATATAATCTAACTCTTGTGATAGATTCTGAACCCATAGGATTTCTTTTCTAGCTTCATTAGCAGTAATATACTCAGCTTCTGTAGTTGATTTGGTTACTACTAGCTGGCATTTACTCCGCCAACACATAGTCTCCAAACCCAGCCAAACTAGGTAGCCTGTTGTAGACTTCCAAGTATCTTTATCACTGCCATGATCTGCATCAACATAGGTCATAAACAGCTCATTT
>JAEUWL010000179.1:0-41255 GCA_018524415.1 Podaxis rugospora
GCTGGTCTGGGCCCACCGAGAATGCCATGTAACTAGGGCTCGAAAGCTTAACGGATGAGAATTGGGGTCCGTAACAGTGAGGAGTGTCCATTTGGCATCTGGACAACCAGGGATAATGAAACAATCAGAATAGCAGAAGGACTAGGTTTCAGGAGGAATGATTAATGGTGAGACAAGGAGGACGAAACGTGTACGAAGGAATTGGATATTGGGCCCTGGAATGGAGACTGGCGGAGGGGTAGTCTGGAAGAACGAGCTCGCAATGGCTGTCCGATTGGATCGGGAGGTGAACCAGGCTGGTCTGGGCCCACCGAGAATGCCATGTAACTAGGGCTCGAAAGCTTAACGGATGAGAATTGGGGTCCGTAACAGTGAGGAGTGTCCATTTGGCATCTGGACAACCAGGGATAATGAAACAATCAGAATAGCAGAAGGACTAGGTTTCAGGAGGAATGATTAATGGTGAGACAAGGAGGACGAAACGTGTACGAAGGAATTGGATATTGGGCCCTGGAATGGAGACTGGCGGAGGGGTAGTCTGGAAGAACGAGCTCGCAATGGCTGTCCGATTGGATCGGGAGGTGAACCAGGCTGGTCTGGGCCCACCGAGAATGCCATGTAACTAGGGCTCGAAAGCTTAACGGATGAGAATTGGGGTCCGTAACAGTGAGGAGTGTCCATTTGGCATCTGGACAACCAGGGATAATGAAACAATCAGAATAGCAGAAGGACTAGGTTTCAGGAGGAATGATTAATGGTGAGACAAGGAGGACGAAACGTGTACGAAGGAATTGGATATTGGGCCCTGGAATGGAGACTGGCGGAGGGGTAGTCTGGAAGAACGAGCTCGCAATGGCTGTCCGATTGGATCGGGAGGTGAACCAGGCTGGTCTGGGCCCACCGAGAATGCCATGTAACTAGGGCTCGAAAGCTTAACGGATGAGAATTGGGGTCCGTAACAGTGAGGAGTGTCCATTTGGCATCTGGACAACCAGGGATAATGAAACAATCAGAATAGCAGAAGGACTAGGTTTCAGGAGGAATGATTAATGGTGAGACAAGGAGGACGAAACGTGTACGAAGGAATTGGATATTGGGCCCTGGAATGGAGACTGGCGGAGGGGTAGTCTGGAAGAACGAGCTCGCAATGGCTGTCCGATTGGATCGGGAGGTGAACCAGGCTGGTCTGGGCCCACCGAGAATGCCATGTAACTAGGGCTCGAAAGCTTAACGGATGAGAATTGGGGTCCGTAACAGTGAGGAGTGTCCATTTGGCATCTGGACAACCAGGGATAATGAAACAATCAGAATAGCAGAAGGACTAGGTTTCAGGAGGAATGATTAATGGTGAGACAAGGAGGACGAAACGTGTACGAAGGAATTGGATATTGGGCCCTGGAATGGAGACTGGCGGAGGGGTAGTCTGGAAGAACGAGCTCGCAATGGCTGTCCGATTGGATCGGGAGGTGAACCAGGCTGGTCTGGGCCCACCGAGAATGCCATGTAACTAGGGCTCGAAAGCTTAACGGATGAGAATTGGGGTCCGTAACAGTGAGGAGTGTCCATTTGGCATCTGGACAACCAGGGATAATGAAACAATCAGAATAGCAGAAGGACTAGGTTTCAGGAGGAATGATTAATGGTGAGACAAGGAGGACGAAACGTGTACGAAGGAATTGGATATTGGGCCCTGGAATGGAGACTGGCGGAGGGGTAGTCTGGAAGAACGAGCTCGCAATGGCTGTCCGATTGGATCGGGAGGTGAACCAGGCTGGTCTGGGCCCACCGAGAATGCCATGTAACTAGGGCTCGAAAGCTTAACGGATGAGAATTGGGGTCCGTAACAGTGAGGAGTGTCCATTTGGCATCTGGACAACCAGGGATAATGAAACAATCAGAATAGCAGAAGGACTAGGTTTCAGGAGGAATGATTAATGGTGAGACAAGGAGGACGAAACGTGTACGAAGGAATTGGATATTGGGCCCTGGAATGGAGACTGGCAGAGGGGTAGTCTGGAAGAACGAGCTCGCGATGGCTGTCCGATTGGATCGGGAGGTGAACCAGGCTGGTGTGGGCCCACCGAGAATGCCTTGTAACTGGGGCTCGAAAGCTTAACGGGCAAGAATTGGGGTCCGTAACAAGGCATCCTATTGTTAATATACACTGTTATTTCAAGGTTGGGAAGAGTAATAGTTGAAAGTGGTCATTAAGGGAGAGTTGAAAATAGTCATTAAGGGCAGTAATGATATGCAGTATAGTCATAAAGGACACAGTTACAGTATGGTATGTAGTGTATACATGTTAAGGAGGCTAACTCCAGATAGGGGTGGACTGTAAGTGGACAGAGTCAGATGCATGCAGACTAGGTAACAAGGCCATGGCTTCAACTTATGTGTTGTGCCCCTCTGATACTGTGATGGCCTCACTTGGCCAATCTATGAACTTGAGTGAACAGAGGCAGACAGGAGCAGATGGAGACAGGACAAGTCCAGACCAAGGAGTAGACTTGTAGTGGATAGTGGAGAGACAGGAGAAAGTCCTAAGTTGACATTCTGAATGCAGAATACAGTGGTAGTAATCCTACTTACATAATAGTAGTCAGGATAAAGTCTGGGAATTGGTAGCCAAGCAGATAGTAATTTGAAAGTGCTCAAAGGAATTAGTAAGAATATGTGAAGGCTGAAACTACAGGGAATTTCAAAGTGAGGAGTGTGTCTGTATGGTGTCTGCTTGGTATCTGTATGGCGTCTAGATGACCAGGGATAATGAAACAATCAGATAGCAGAAGGGTCTAGATATAGAGAAGATAATCACTAATGGAGAGTGAGTCTTCTAGGAGAACAAACAGGCACAGAGTAATTGATTAAGGAGTCCTGACAAAGAATGAATGGAGGAAGAATCTATAAGATTGCAGAGGAGGGGGTGTCTAATGGGATCAGAAGGAAGGCAGGCTGAATTGGGTCTACAGAACTTGCCTCATAACCAAGGTTCCAAGAGCTTAACAGACATGGAGTGAAGTCTGTAACAATACAGTATGATGTCTCAATGGACAAGAAGAAGGAGTGAATATATGCAGTAGTTTGTGTGAGTGAAGGGTCTGAAATGGACAAGAGCTAGATATATGTGTGATCTACACAAGGCATGCTCATTTTCACAGGTGTATGCACACAAGGGACAGAGACAAAAAGATATATATATGCAATGAAAAAAATCTGGTCAAGAAGATCCAAAAAAAAGTAGAAGCCCAATAAGGCTTTATTAGAAACACAAGTATAGAACTCACTTAATCACATGATATGGATGTTTTCAGTGGTCTATTAGAGAGATTAGGAAGATATGTGTATTGTGGTAGTACAAGGGGAAAGAGAGGTGATAAGATAACTAGAGAGAGAAGATGTAAGTCTAGCAGAAAGCTATATGTATGAGTGTTAGTTGTTTGTTAGTATTAATATCCTGAACTTACAGCTGGATACTCATGTATGAAAAATCAACCTCAGACCTCTGAGTGAGTATGCACAAGCAGCATGGCTACATCCAGCAGCCTCCACTAGCAGAAGAGCATGTCTGTCAACATAGGCCCAATCCAAGATACTCTATACAATTATAGTACTACATTATGAATGAGACTGTATGTGTCATGAATATCCAGAAGGGGATGTCATTGAATTATGGTAGCTGGATGTATAAACACTAAACAACCAACATCTGATATATATTCACATCAGGGATGACAGCAGCATATGTGTTGCATATTTGTTTATTATCTACTCAATATATTCAGGATCTTTGTGAAACTACCTTGGAGATATTTGACAACTAATTTAATTTAATTAAGTCCCTTGCATCATGTTACAGACTTCACTTTGTGCCCATTAAGCTCTTGGAGCCTTGGTTACAACTCAGGTTCTGTGGATCCTATTCAGTTTAACCTCTGTTCCATCTCCATCAGATACCATCCCTCTGGAAATACTGTTCTCCATACCCTCCCTTTTGTCACTTTTTTCCTATCAGAATTCTTACCCAATTATCATGCTTTCTTTCCATTTATCCATGGTTTTTCCCTCCTTCCCTTGATTATCATTTGCCTATCTAGGCTTACCTGTTATCTGATGTTTCACCTCTGCCCTCATCCTATCAGATGGCTGGATGCCATGCAGATGGGCTCCCTATCCTCATGTCTTCACCACAGATATCAATTCACATGTTACTTGTATTCTCCTTGGGGCAGTTATCACTGCTATTGCTTAGTTACTACTCTCTGGACCTTATCCTGACTGCCAGTATATAAGTAGGACCACAGTCACCTGTAGCAGTCAGTTAGGATATCAACTTAGACCTTTCTCCTCTCTCCCCTGTTTGTCCATTACAAGTCTACCCTTCAGTCCAGACTTGTCCTGACTCTGTCTGACCTCTGTCTGCTTGTCCACTTGAGTCTGTAGTTGGTCAAGTGAGGCTATTCACAGTACCAGAGGAGCACAACACATAAGTTGAAGCCAAGGCCTCATTCTCCTTAGTTTATGAACATCCAACTCTGCCCACTCATGGTCTACCCCCTGTCTGGAGTTAGTTCTTGACAACTAAGGGGCAGACTTGTAGTAAACAAGCAGGAGAGGGGAGAAAGATACAAGTTGATATTCTGACTGAGGACTACAAATGGTTGTGATCCTACTTATATACTAGTAGTCAGGATAAAGTCCAGAGAGTGGTAGTTAAGCAAGAAACAGTATTAACTACTCCAAGGAGAATATAAGTAACATGTGAATTGATAACACAGTGGAAATACTAGAATAGGGAGTCTATCTGCATGGCATCTGGACATCCAATAGGATAAGGGCAGAAGTGAAACATCAGATAACAGAGAAACCAAGATATACAAGGGATAATCAAGGATAAAGGGAAAAACTATGGATAAACAGGAAAAATGCAAGATAATCAGATAAGAATTCTGATAAGAAAAGTGATGGAAGGAAAGGTATGGAGAAAAGTATTTCAGAGAGGGGATACCCAACAGAAATGGAAGAAAGGTTAAACTAAATAGGATCCACAGAATCTGAGTTGTAATCAAGGCTCTAAGAGCTTAATGGGCACAAAGTGAAGTCTGTAACAGTATTCTCCCCTTAGGGCTGAGCCTCTGAGGCTCAGCCCTAGACTAGGCCAGATACCTGCCCTGAACTCTCTCCACTAGATATAAATGAGCACCCTTAGATAGTGGACTTCATTCCTTCAGTTTGCTAATTTATAATCCAATATTGCAATAACAGAACACCCCTCCTCAAGCCCAAGCTGATCTAGAGCTCATGGCAGCCTTCACTGTCTTTTACTAGAGCTGGCAGAAGGAGAAGATGAAAATGTCTGTGCCTGCAGACTGCTCTGTGACAGAGGTGGGCCCCAGCAAGAGGCAAGAGAGGATGAAGGAGGCAGAGATGGAGACTGAGAAGGCTGAGAGGAAGAGGAAGATGAAGATGAGGAAGACTGAGGAGGAATGGAAGCAGAAGGAGGCAGAGGAGGCAGAGTAGAGGTAATTGGAGGAAGAGCAAAGGCTGGCAGCAGAAAGAGCAGAGGCAGAAAGGAGATAGAGGGAAGAGGAGGAGAATGAGGAGGAGGAGGAGAGTGAGCATACATCTGAAGGCAGAGGAGCAGAGGAGTAGCAGGTCTGCACCTCCTCTGAATGTATATAGAAATTTTGGAATTTGTATAGAATAAAAAGTTTTTTGGTTCACTACAACAGAAATGATAAGAACAATAAGGGAAGATCAAATGAAAGAGATCAGAAAGTCAGAAATGGAAGTGAAATCAGAGTGAAGACAGAGAACCAGGCTTGTCAGGATAGCTGGCATGAAAGTCAGCTACTAACTCTTGCACATGTTCAAGTTCTTTAGCTGTCAGCCAACTAGATTCTTCATCTGTGCCTTCATAATAGGCCCAAATAACCTTGTACAGGAGTAGACATGCCCAGTGACACCAGTCAATCTTGGAGTCCACAATCTACTCATCTTGTACTCAGGCTTATCATTAATGATAACTAGAGATGGAGGCAGAGGGACATGGTTGGGAATAGTGTTGGGAATGGAAGGCTCAAGCATAGAAACATGGAAGACAGGGTGAACAGCATGTATAGAGTCAGGGAGTTGAAGGGTAAAGGAATGGGAACTAGCTTGAGCAATGATCTTGTATGAGCCTAGGAACTTCTCAAATAGCTTCTTTGAAGGCCTAGTAGTCTGGAAGTACTGGGCATTGATGAAGACTTTGTCACCGATCTTGAAGTCCAGAGTGGACTGATGGCAGGTGTCAGCAGACACCTGGTAACACTTCTGGGCTTGAGCAATTTCAGTCTTAAGGACAGAATGTAAGTTGTTGAGGTCAACTGTGAAGTCTTGGGCCTGGGCAGATGTGAGGTCTCATTCAGGATGGACTGAGATAGCAGGGTGGTAACCCTTGTTAGCAAAGAATGGAGAGACACCTGTAGTAGCACTGGGTGCATTGTTGTAGGCAAACTCTGCAACAGGAAGCAATTCAGCCCAATTGTCCTACTGATAGTTATATTATACACAAAGGTATTATTTGAGTGTCTGGTTGGTTCACTCTGTCTGTCCATTGCCTTCTGGATAATAACTGGACATGAAATGCAACTTCATATCTAGGGCCTTACCCAAGGACTGGAAGAAGTGCGAGATGAATTTGGAGCTGCAATCAGACATGACATGAGAGAGGACACCATGCTTCGAAAATATGTTAAATAGGTGGGTAAGTTCAGTAGAGGTGATGGTGTTGTGTGTCAGAATGAAAATACTTTGCTTAGTAAGGCAGTTGAATTACAAGGATGATGTCAAAGCCAGAGGACTTAGGAAGCTTCTCAATGAAGTCTATAAAGATAGAGTGCCAAGGGTGATCTGGGATAGGGAGTTGCTTGAGGTTTCTATACAGTTGATGATGCTGTGACTTACTCCATATACAGGTTATGCAGCTTTTGCAGAAGTCCTTGATGAAGGAGTAGACATTTGGCCAAGTATAGTCATAGCAGACCAATTCTAAAGTCTTGTTTTGACTGAAATGTCTGGAAAGTATATGGTTATGCTTATACTGGAGGACTTGCAAATGGAGGTCATTAGAGCTGGAGATGTAAATGTGGTTATCAAGCAGAGGAAACAATCTAAATCCATAGACCAGCTATCTTGGGGGTTAGAAATGTGCTTAGTGGCAAGGGGATTGGAAGGAAGGGCAGAAAGCATGTCAAGATGGAGCTGCTCATAGTTGAGGACCACAGCTACTTGGAGAGAAGGGGAGAAAAGGGAGGTAGTCTAGGCAGAGGATATAAGTTGTTCTTGAGTGAAAACTGGTCTGAAGTTGTGAGAGTTTACTATGGTGTAGCCATTATTCCCCCCCTTTAGGATAGACATCCCATTGTCTAGTTAATGTATCCAGTTTTGTCCTGAGGTGTCTGGGGCAGAAGCAGATGATGAGATTGAACTGTGATAAGTAATCTGACCAATGAGCCTGGCGATGGGTCAGAACCTTAGTAGTAGAAAAGTACTCAAGGTTCTTGTAGTTGGTAACTACATCAATTGGTAAGGCAGAGTTTTCAAGATAGTGTCACCAGACCCAGAAAGCCTCAAAAATGGCTAGTAGTTCCTTGTCATAAGTGTCATAGTTGGACTTGGATGTATTGAAGGTATGGGAATGGAAAGTAATGGGGTGAATATCACCATCAGGAGTGATGATGGAGAATGGCAGCCAGGGCATAATCCAACATATCTGTCTCAATGATAATCTGAGAGTCTGGAATCCAGTGAGTCAAGACCAAAGCTATGGTAAAAGCTTTCTTGAGTATTTCAAATGCTTCATAATACTCTGCTGTGAAGTTTCAAAGGGTACCCTTGTGAGTGAGATATGTCAAGGGAACTACAATGTCAGAATAACCATGAATGAAATAGCAGTAGAAGTTAGTGAAACCCAGGAAGGACTAAATGCCCTTAACCTTCTTTGGCTCAGGCCAGTCTTGGATAATCTTGACTTTCAATTCAAACATCTTGAGACCATCTGGAGACAGGATGTAACCAAGGTATTTGACTGATTCCAAATGGAACTTGCATTTGTCTGCTTGCATATATAAGCCATGCTTGTAGAGCCAATGGAGGACTTCCTGGATGTGTTGTTTATGTTGGGAGATGTCATCCAAGTAGATTAGTATGTCATCAAGATAGATAGTGATGCATATATCTAATAGATCACCAAAGATGTCATTCATGAAATGTTAGAAAGCTACTGGGGCATCAGTGAGTCCAAATGGCATAACCATCCATTCAAGGACCCATAGTGGGTCCAGAAGGTAGTTTTCCACTTGTCTCCCTCAGCTATCCAGATGAGATGATAGGCATGATGGAGGTCTATCTTGGTATAGATGCAAGCTTTGTGAGGAGATTGAGGAGGTTAGAAATCAGGGAAAGGGAATAATGGTCTTTCTTGGTAATCTTGTTGAGCCTACAGAAGTTAATGCAAAGGTGGAGAGAACTATCTTTCTTACAGACAAAGAGGACTGGAGCACCATGTGGAGAGGTTGATAGGCAAATGAAACTGATGGACAAGTGCTCATCGATAAATTCCCTTAATACTTCTAGCTCAACCTAGGATAAGGAGTAAATGGTCCCAATAGGAGGACTGGCACCCTCTTCTAGATTGATTTTAAGGTTGTATGGACAATACAGAGACAATGTATCTATATGGACCTTGCTGAAGATATCAGTGAATTTGTGATAATCTGAGGGAACATTTGATAAGTCAATAGGCTCAGAGGGCTGAGCAGACCCAGCAGAGATAGATGGAGGACAGATGTTAAAGGTGAAGGAAACTGAACTAGGGAGGTATGATACATGCAGGAAAGATATAGCACTGATCAGACTGATATGAGGACAGAACAGAGGTGAATCAGATGAGGCAGAGGAAACAAATGCAGGAGTTGGATCAGAAGCAGAGGAAGGCAGGTCTAGGCAGACTAGATAGATGGCAGAGAGTATAGTGCAGAGGGTTGGAGCAGAGGTTGGGATGACTTATTGTGACCAGAATGATATACTGTTCAAGACCCAATCAATCAATAGATTGTAGCAGGTGAGCCAGTTGTGACCAAGAACCACAGAGCAAGATGAGTCCAACTGAGTAACATAGAAGTCCAAAGTCATCAATTCACCAGTAGGAAATGTAACAGGGATTTTTGCTAGTTCAGTAATATATGAGTTTGAGGAGCTGTCAAAAAGTTGGAGTTCTACAGGGACAATACAGAAAGTAGGGACTGAGCAATCACAAAAGAGGGAAGAGTCAATGAAACAATGTGTAGAACTACTATCCACCAAGGTAGTCACAGTCCTGATGGACAAAGGCAGATTGGAGGCAGACAAAAGGATGAAAAACAGAGAGGAAAGGGGAACATGAAGCATATGAGGGTTGGAAAGAGCAGATATATTGAGTTGGAAACTCTCTGTAGCACAGATGAGTTCAATGCAGTCCTTAGTCTGTGCAGAGTCCTGAGGACCACCCTCTATTTTTTCAAACCTACTGGGGATTCAAAGGAGAGGAGTTCTTTACTAGAGCCTCAGCTTGAGCTTGGGCCTGACAACCCTTAGCTTTCTGGTTGGAGGCAGACAGACCTGGTGGAGGACTGGACTAGGGCATCTTGTGTAGGCAGTTATTAACCCAATGGTTGGCATCACCACAGAATATGCAAAAGTTGTTGTTGAAGTGTCATTGGCATTCTTGGGGGGTGAGCTTGCCATTTAGGCCAAGTTTGTTACCTAGAGAAGACTTTGGAGCATTTCCAGACAAGTTCAGATGATTGCCAGACTGAGTGGAATTAGGAGGGAATCTAGTGGTAGACAAGTTAGACTTGTTATTAAACAAATTGTTGGGTTTCCTCAGATTAGGGTCATTTCTTGGGTGCTACATAGAGTAGTCACTATGCCATTTGCACTCACACTGCTGCTCCCAGTGATGTTGGTCAATTAAACTAGCAACCCTCTTCATTTCATCTAGGAAATTGGACTTGCCTTTAGCCTGGGTGGCAATCAGGTCCTGTATATGATCTGGGAGGCCCTTATAATAGCAATGGCAGAGGACCAAGTCTAGCTAGCTGACTAAACTAGCTAGGCAGTTGAACTTAAGGTTGTACTTGAGGATGGGCTAGTTGCTAGCCATCCAGAGAGTATCCGGTTCTTCAGCAGCTTCTCTGGAGGGGTTTGCCAGTCCAAAGCAGTTCTCTATTTCCATGACAAAAACTTCCCAGCTGTAGAGGAGTTCATGGTCTGACCATTCAAGGTCCTTGGATGCAAGAATAGTCTGAAACCAGTTGAGCATGGTGCTGGACAGATAGGTGATAGTGAAGCAGATTCTGGAGGAGTCATCTGGGAACTAATGTGAGTTTGAGATAAAGTATAAGCAATATTGGAAAACCCATTGGTAGATTTTGAGGTAGTCTAAGCTGTTGAACATGTTGGGCTCATAGACCTTAATGTGAGTGGGGTTTGTTGGACCAGCAGAGCTATTATGCTCCAGAGAGCAGAGGGTGTGAGAGAGGTGACCTAGGGTATTTGCTAATGACTCCTAGGGCTCTGGATTATATTATTTTCATCTACACCAGGGTTATTATTACTGCCATCACTACTGTTTGCAGGGTCTGGGGGTTCTCCAGTGCTTTCTTGCAGATGATCAGTGGAGGGATGGTCCTAAAACCAGGGCTGGAAGGTATTCATAGTAGTAGACATAAGGGAAGTAGGGTGGTATAGGGCAGGGGCTAAAGAATAGACATAATCTGTATAAGGAAGAATAAGTTCTGGAATAGAAGTTCCTTGAGCTCATGCAATACTTCAAGTTGTAGTTGGCATAAGATGGAATGATATCCAAGGTTTGAGTCAGAATATACTGTTAAGAACTAACTCTGGGCATGGAGGCAGACTGCAAGTGGACAGAGTCAGATATTTGCAGACCAAGAGTATGAGGCCTTGGCTTCAACTTATGTATTGCACCCCTCTGGTACCATGAATGGCCTTACTTGACTAACTACAGACTTGAGCAGATGAGCAGACAGAGGTTGGACAGAGACAGGACAAGTCCAGACTGAAGGGCAGACTTGTAGTAGACAAGCAGGAGAGAAGAGAGAGATCTAAGTTGATATTCTGACTGACTACTACAGATGGCTGTAATCCCACTGATATACTGTCAGTCAGGATAAAGTCCAGAGAGCAGTAACTAGGCAATAACATTGTTAACCACTCAAAGGAGAACATAAGTAGCATGTGAGTTGATACCCACTGTGAAGACACAAGGATGGGGAGCCTATCTGCATGGCATCTGGTCACCCAATAGAATGAGGGCAGAGGTAAAACATCAGATAACAGGTAAAACTTAGATAGGCAAATGATGATCAAGTGAAGGAGGAAAAACCATGGATAAATGGAAAGAGAGCATGATAATTGGATAAGAATTCTGATAGGAAAAAATGACAAAAGGGATAGTATGGAGAACAGCATTTCTAGAGAGTGTGTGCCCAACAGAGACAGAAGAGAGGTTAAACTGAATAGGATTCACAGAACCCAAATTGTAACCAAGGCTCCAAGAGTTTAATAGGCATGAAGTGAAGTTTGTAACAGACTTGCAGGTCTGTGTACCTTATTCTACAGGCCCTACATGAAGACTGCTTGGTTCCCACCTTCAAGCAGTCTTCAATTTGAGTTATGGTGTGGGATTACATCATAGATGGGTAAAGAATCCTCTAGTTGTTTTGGAGTATCCTGGTAGGAAGGGTAGTGAGATAACATCTGTCTGATACTAGGAACAAGTCTTGGGATAAAGTTCTAATCCCATTCTATGCCAAAGTCTCTAAAAGAAGTGCTCTATAAAGACAGTGCCCCATTGCATATAAGTAGAGTGACACACAAATAGTTTAGGTTCTATTCACTCATCCAGTATCTTCTCCAGACCTGAATCCAATTGAAGGTGTCTGGCATAAACTCAAGAGAATTATGAGGGCTTCTCCAAACCCTCCAATATCTCTTGACTTACTTAAAGCAGCAGTACATGCTGCTTGGAATGAGCTATCAATTGAGACAAATAGTAAATATACTGGAACCATGGAACATCATGTACAGGCTGTTATTCATGCCTGTGGAGGGCATACTTGTTACTAGTTCAGATACCAATACAAATACACATCTTGATCACACTACAAAAGTTTCATGCTCTCAAATCACATTTTTGATGCTTGATCATTAATGTTTTTGTTGCAAGAATACAAGAATGATGATAATGATTATGTAATATTCCTCACTTTTGATCACCACAAGTAAATAGGACAGGGGATTTGCATTGTTCAACTGCTGTGGGGCCTGTGCATTTGGGAGTAAGGAATTTGATGAGGTGTAGGACTTCCTGCACAGAGGGTCTTCATCTGGTTCAGTGTCTGTCAAAGGGGTGCAATGAGGTACAGGTCAAGGGATTGGACAATCATGGGGGGATCTCTTCCTTGGGTGACAACTCATTTGTTCACTTGTCTCCGAATGCGACACCACAACACACCTTCCTGTGCTGACGTTCCGTGACCTCTGTGCTGGGTCTGCAAGATCATGAGCTTATGGAAAGACGCACGGTTTAGCTCACGGTTGTCAATCAAAAATCTGTGCAGTAATTGGATGTAACGCGATTTGGTACTCCTTCTAGGTGCAAACTTAAAGCTTAAGGTTTGAAATCTTCTGTCCGTGTAATTCGCAAGAAGGATCTGAATGTGGGGTGATAGTGCTCTCCAGAGATTCGGTCTTTGGAAAGTTGAACCTGTGTCCGTCCCATCCCCTGACCTATCAAAGGTAAATTATACAGAAACACTTATGGTTCAGCACGGTTTTGTTGAGGAAAATGTCTATTTATTAGGAAATTGGAAGCGCGCTGGTTAACTGGGCTCAAATGATGCAGGTAAATCATTTCTGCAGATCGTCCCAAATTACTCTACGAACCTGAGACTAACTCGTCTTGGAAGACACTATCCGCATGTGGCTACCTCAAATCCAATACATAGAGTATCCATCTTCTTTGATCCCATTTTCAGACACGAGCCCCACTTCAGATATGCCTTGTTCGTCCACAGCCTCTGTGTGAGGTATTCAGTTCACGTAAAATCTCCAGCGAGTGTTGAAAGAATTTTTTAAGCGGACCTCATACACTCAGTCGATGAGACATTTGTTTTGGGCGCTTCTTTCACACCAAGCCCGAAACATACGGTCTACAATCGCCTGAAAGCATGAAAACTCACCAGAAGGATAAGCTCAACAGTCGGGTGCTCAGCTTTCACGCCAGGAAAGAGAGGTCTCGGCGGCGGCCTGTTCCAGGGTATAAGAGATGCACGTATCGAAGAGGCACATAAACAAGTGTATTGGTAGGAGATTAAGTTGTATTTACGAGCATGTACCTTTATATATAGTAAGGTGGCCGGTTTTCAGTATCACACGATGGTGCTGTGAGCACTCCATGTTCACGTCCAGACTGGTGGTGCATCCTCTGCGACTGCGTTCCTATTTCGATCAAGGCAAATCCGAAAGGCTATATACAACTTGGCTTACTTTTGTGGAACATTGCTGCTGGCACCTCAATGATGTTCGCGTCGTCTTTGGGTATCTGCCTTTACGAAAAGCCCATCGTCGCGGTTAATGGTCGGTGCGACAATTATCAAAGTATCACCTTGCTATCTAGTGCGTCGTTCGGTTTCATGCCTCACTCTGCCAGTACATCCCGCTAGCTCAGCGATGATGGACTATGGGATTGGGTTCACTCCGAGAACCGGCCTGGAGTCATTTTAAGAGCCTCATATTTGCGTACATTTACAGTTGTGAGACATATTACATCAGGCTCAATAAAGCACTATTAATGACACCTGTGGATTTATTTTCGCTGTTCCAGAGCTCGAGGTGGTTAGTGGTTGTGAAGAATACTGAGCCAGACAGGTGTTGGGTAACGAGGAGTCCCCAGCGAGTATTTGGAGTCCATGAACAGGTTGGTGATGTTTTCGGTTTGAAATTCTCAACCCGATCGATGCCCTTGCAATGTTGGCTGGGAGAGTGGCTAGGTGAGATCACCGGCTTGTCGACGCCATGCCGACATAATTATGGACCTAGGCCAAAACAACCCGCAAAAATAGCGGCCTCGTTAATTCCGTTACTACCACGGCAATTGACAACGTCCAATACCAGAGAATATTCTGCAATTTCCTCGTTTCCTCTCACTGAGCCCCATGTGACACTAAGTGGCGATGGCCATTCAATAATCCATCACGAGATCATTTTCCGCATGTCACCAACTTCGCCTTCAACGGCGACGACAGCGACCACGACCCCTTCACAGTGTCCATCCCAGCAGTCGGACTGGCCACATACACGATTCTCAGGGGTGATATTCATTCTCTTCGTGTTCACTCTCATCGCTGGCCTTCTGGAAGCCCCCATGTCGCCTGTGCGCTTCTTCTATCGGGATCCCCTCGCTATCATCCTCTACACACGTTGCGAGGACGACTGCATGCTCGTTTTTCATACCCAATTCATCTTGAGCCTCGTCATGAGCTGTATGACAACGATTTGCCTTACCACCGCCGTCGCCGCGCACCCTGACATCCCAGCACGAAACGAGAGCTCGTACACTAGCCTAAAGAAGTTCCTGTGGCCCATTATATTTCCAGAAGGCATGCTGCTTAAAGCGTTCAGGCAGGTGCTAGCCGCGAGGACAATAGCGCAATTGTATAATGAAGAGAGGCGTGAAGAGATAGGTGTGTATCGAATATTATGAAAGCCCACGAGGTTAACGTAAGAGGTACCCCCGACAGAAAATCAGAAGCTGATAGATTCAGAGCGTGGTGTGCGGAAAGGATCTCCATCGAAGGGACATTGTGATAATGCACATGCACATCGTAGGTCGAGCCTTAGCCCTTGTTCGGCTGACGATTCGTTAATATCTACTCTGAACAGCAACGCCACCCATGGAATGGACACAGACACATGGCTTCTACGTCGTGATGGGTGGGCTCATGCTATACAAGGATAACCAGCCACTATACACTCTCCAATATTCAACAATGGAACGATTATACCGTGCAGGTCAGATAGACCTACCTGTCGTCTCAAAACGAGAAATTATGGATCGCAGCAAAGATGGTATCGTGTCCAAAGCCATGGCACTCTTCCAAGTCATATACTTCTTTCAAGACTACGTGCGGCGGTGGAAGCGAGAACGATCCGTCATCGATCTCGAAATTGTCACCATGATATACATTATCATCAACGCCTTCACGTTCATGCTGTACTGGCATAAGCCATTCTATATCTTGCATCCGACCCGAGTACAGCTCAAAGGTGAGCCGGAGGAAAAGGTGCATAGGAAGAGAAATTCCACAAAAAAATCATTAGCCAACTCACAATCATCATAACTGTACATTGCATATAACATGTATAATGATTGTCTGCGTCTTCGCCGTGGATACTGAGTGAACCATAGCATAACGACCTCCTCGGTCATGGTTTTTGACGTGCATGGTGTATAGACAGTGCATGAGAGCATGTTGCGTGAATAAGACTACAATAACTTCCCCACGCGACGAAACATCTACTTGCGCGCGCTGGCTGCTTGCTGCTTGATAACCTTTTTCACGATCTTAGCCTCCTCAACAAGGAAAGCCCGGAGGATGCTTGATTAAGAATCAGATGCGCCATTGAACTGATCAACGAATCAGACGCACCGGGACTTGACGCAGTCACCGCATCTTGAACCACCATAAGCCCGCTGCACAGTCTTCTGGCGTTTGGAGATGGTGGCATATGCACGGGGACGAAGAGCAGGGATCTATCCAACGGAGATTATGTCACTTTTCACTGCCAAATCTCCTGAATAATCCAGAACGTACGCCGGGAAGGGCGATACCACAATCACCACACTTGGGCGCAGTTGCGCGCTTTTTGAGGTGATGGTAGACAAGTTGGCCACCGGGGGTCTTCACCACGCGCCTGCGATTTGAGGTGGTATTGTAGGGGTTGCGCTTGCGAAGAGTAACACGTTGGGCCATTATTGAAGCTGCGAGAAGAAGGAAAACGGAGCCTTGTTAGCACGATTGTCCCTCGTCCCGGATTCATCCCGCCTGCACAATCTGCCCCTTGACCCCAGCTTAGTTACCCATCCAAGTATTCCATCACAAGACCCATAAAGTGCGCCATTTCTGTAGAAATTTCGACTCACATTGACCAGTGGTGGAGAGGAGGTCTATATGGGCATTATTAGCGTGTATTCAGAGGTTGTACCAGCATGAATTCCGTACCTTGTCTTGAGGATGTCGATGCCGATGTCGAAACACTGATCGACACCAGGACTGTGGCTGAACAACTATGCAGTTATGCGGCGATCACCGGGATCACACTGACTGACGGCAATGTTACAGACCTTCTTGTCATAACAAAGGTAAACAAGCCTCTCGATGACGTTTGAGACGACGATTGGAGTTAGGAGACGCTAAACTCCAGGTGTTGGCTCGCACCATTTTTTGTGGCGCATAAATTTTAACAGCCTAATGGAAACCGTCTCCTACGTCTTTGTGCGCACACCTCAGCCGAGACAGGAAGTCTGCATTCATTAAAAAGTCCAGACTCAGGCAGATCGTGCTTCTCTGCAGGAATCTTCCAAGCTCGCCAGAGCAGGAGCTAGTTCATTTCCAAAATCGGGGCTCGCTCGCTTCTATACATTATGGCCTCGTAACAGGGAATTCGACAATGTTCAGCATCACTGTAAGCTAGTATGACCACAATCAGATTCCTAGTTGTTGGTGCTAGTTTGTACCAAGAATAGAAAGATTTGAATGAAAAGGGTGGGAGTCTGAAAAATCATGGCATGTCAATCACACGCGCAAGAATGCTTGTCCCGGAAATACCATCACCCAGAATAAGAACATAGGAGCTTGCTATTCGCTTTCAGTGTCGCAAACAAATCGATCGATAGAGCCTACTGTTCGATGTGGCGGTCATGAACAGTTAATTATTCATATCTTCCCGTGCAGAATTCCCCTGTTATCTCAAGGGCAAAGGGTCGATGCCCAATGGGGTGCGCGAGTGAGGCTGTGTTCAAGAGCGCATGAATGGGCGCAATGGAAGCATTCAAAAAATAGAAAAGCAGCACTGGTCAGGTACCATCGCCGCGCTTCTGAAAGATGCGCCTTGGTCCCTGGAGCCCAGTTTTGCATGTAATGGAAATTGTGGAGGGAAAACCCACATTTCCATCGGTTATCGCCATGTATTCCAATCGATGGGTCGCAGGGACCCATCCCAGGCAAGCAGGTATGAATCGAAGGTCCGGTCCAGTCGGGAGAAGCCTTGCATCATCTGGAAGCCTGTGTGGTCCACGAGGCCATTCAAGATTCTCAGGATTCAGTCAGGCGGTTTGAAATGAGAGGTTATATTCAGTTGGTTGTAAAGGACATAGCTCCGAGGAAGTTGATTCAGCGAGTGGAGACGGCGAATGGGTGCAGATTTAAACACTGCGGCGTCTCTGTTAGTGCGGACTAGATTTGTGGAAGGTCCATCAATGAGGGGCTACTGAATCGGCCGAGAAGACTTCAGAGACACAGATGATTTACTTGGTAACCACAAAGGGGAGCCCCGCAAAACCAGCGCTTCCGAAAGATGTAACCGCCATTAATTTGATGGCACCTCCCCAGATCTTCCGTCGGAAAAGCCGAACACACTAGCCTATTGGAACGGGCAGGTATGGGCTGTCGGCCTTTTTGATGAAGATGATAAGTGGCACCCATAGATACATCGAAAAGCTTCCGAGCTTCAGGAGTACGGCAATTCGTCTTTTCATATGTATCCTGTGGAAGCTTCCTAGACAGAAAAAATTGGTGAGAATAGTGCGGTGAGAGTAATTAACTCGCGGCGAACTTGTCAGCTTTAGCATCGGTGGCCGAACTGGGGGTAAGTTTCTTCGACCCTGCCAGGACATTACCCCCTCGAGGCTTAGCTCCCTTGACAAGAGCACAGAAACTTCTTGTGAAGAGACCACGGCGGCAAGATACTTCCCAGGCGTTCGAATAAGTATGCCCGTCCCCAAGGGGAAGGCAGGTGACCCCTAGACAGTCATTGTCAGAGTTGCGGCTCAGAGACAACATGCCCCTAGAAACCAACCAAATAAAAATAAAAAATAGGCACCCTAGTATCCACAAGCCATTGTCCGGTTCGCCTATCGCTTAGCCAGTTTGAGGCTCAAGTCAGATCCCAGAAATTGGGCGGGCACCACTACACTATTCTTTCCACATATTTCCGGAGCGATGGACCGTTAACAGAAGAGAGAGTGTTGCTGATGGCCGAATCCCTACTGAGTAATTGTCATCCGGAACAAGCCTTCGCGGCAAGCGGGTTGGCAGGGAAAGTGGATTATCCCCTTTCCATGAGACCTGCGACCGGCCGTGTGGCAATCGCCAAGTTATTGGTTCTTCGGTGAGAACGAAGATATCCAGATAACGCGCAAGGTATTCATCTTTAGATCTTCGCCATTGGGATAGGAGCGGCCAACCGAGGTGCAGGGCCCACGGATAATCCAAAGGAGAGAATGACAGTCCCTTTGCGTCCCACACCAGACTGGTATGCAGCAGGCGTGCACTAGCTAACTGAGTATGGTGCACTGGAGATATCAGCCTGGGACCGTTCTTCCCCAAGAGACTGTATTCCGAGGTGGGGTAATTCAAATTTTAGGTTTTCATGGGAATTGGGCTCGGTGTAGCGGGGTGTAGCTCAAGTTGCAGTAACCGTATTCAGGACGGGGATTGAGAAATGATCAAAAAACTAGCAACTTTACGAACACGTTACTTAAATACATCACAGGTCGCCAACATTCACGACTGAGGTGGAGCATCAACCATGGCCTTACGTAATGCAATGTCCAGATTTCGCAGTATAAGGTGAGGCTTTGTCGGCGTTGCCGTCGATGAGGAAGACCAAAGGAACCACGAACACAAGCCCAAAGGCTCAGAAAGACAATCATGCGTCCCCCATGGGTCCAGGACCTTCTCTGGTAGAAATTCTTCCGGGAAACTCGTATATCCCAGTTGTTGGTGTGCATACGACACTCCTCCTATTCAGCGCGCTTTTCCTTCCCCGGACAACATTCTTGCGGGACATTGCAGGCGTGCAAATAGATCCGACGCAGCACTCCTCACTTGACCGTCCCCAACATCCATTCTTAGAGCCCTTGACAAGCAGTCCGCTGTGTACCTTGGTCTATATTTGCGTTGGAGCAGCCGTCCTCCAGGGATGGTGGGCTGGCTACGTGCGCGATTGGTGGAGCCTCTCCGTTATTGAGGGATCAGAAAATGAGAAACGCCTTGAGAAGGCCGTCGTTGACCGTCAGAAGATCGAAGTACGCTTCACAACATATCCTCTGCTACCAACATTTAATTCCGTAAACCAGGCTTTCGCGAATGCGTGGCTTGCAACGTTCATCGCTTCAGCAATCATTCACGGTTTATTGGTTCTATTCGGTGCCCCTTTCGCATGGTTAGTAAATTCCTCTAAATGTCTGTCCAATGACGTTGAACGGATATCTGTTCGACTAGGCATACATCCCGCACCTTCAGCCTCGCGCTCTTGCTCTCCATCCTAACCGTTTACACCCCTGCTTTTGTCCTTGGGCCTCCTACTTTAGGTTCAAGTACGACCTCCCTCATCAAGCAGCTCTTGTGGATTAGATTGTTTGCCGAATTCACGTGCGTAGCATGAGCCAGGACACTCAAACCAGAGGATTGGCTCTAACTTCGCTTCAGGATCCGTTCACCCATCGAACGCGCCCTTGTTTATCCAGCCCTTGGTTCAATAGTTGGCGCCTGGCTTGGAACAATCCCCATTGCTCTTGACTGGGATCGGCCATGGCAGGTCAGTTCTTCCGTCGGTCTCCTGGTGGTGCGTTGCCATTTGCGTTGACACCAGGCACAGGCATGGCCATTGACACCAGCATACGGTGCCATTATTGGATATATTGTCGCTTCCATTGCTGCCCTCACTGTCAACACTGTGAGACAGATCATTTTTGAACAGCACATACGACAAATGGCGAACAAGGGGTCTAATTAGGGTATTCTACAGGACATCTAATACTATCCGGAAATTAATATCAACTCGCCCTGGCATTAGCGGTTTATTTCCGCTCGATAACCCCATGAGAGACCTCTACGCTATGCACTCTCCACAACACAGAAGTCGCCAAAGGACGAAGTTACAAAATCAGGCACAATGGACGAGGCATTGGGTCCTGTGATGTCTTCTGCGGTTGTGACGCCTGATAGATTTACCGGTCGAATCCAGTTTGTGAGCAGGGAGGAGCGTGGGCAGCAAGCGAAACCTTATGACGTACCTGTGAGGACGAGAAGTGTCGCTAGGCCACCGTTTTGGCCAAACAAGATGTCAGTGTTCAATCTGTCTCCCACCATTATAGTCCGTTTCGGGTCAAAATTGACTCTGCATTCAATCATCAGCCCTTGGAGCAGACTCGACAGAGTAAAAGGGGTGAAAACAGAAGTGGAGCGAAATTCACTTTGCCTTTACACAGTCGAGCATGGTACTTGCCGGTTTTCCTGTACACACAGGATCGCGACCAAGGGCAAAACGTAGTGGGGCGCTAATCGAGCCTGCACCAGGTAACAAACCATGGGCACTGGGGTACGTGCTATCCTCATTTGTGGCAATGAAGAGACAGCCCGGGTTGCGTGTCAGGAACTGGAATGCCTTGGAAAGCTTGGTATAGTTGATCTGGGTATCAAGGCCGCATACGACCGCTGCCACGTCTGGATCAAGAGTGAAGTCCGCCAAGCTGAAGGACTCCAATGTATTGTCTGCAGGATCCTAAATTGAATTCAGCTCCTCGGACTGATTGGCCAGGAAACGTGATTCACCGTGCCACCCAGAAAGGAGATGCCCTCCTCACGCAATTCCTCCTCCAAACCCGCTTGTCCGATAACATAGACCTTTTTATCCTTCGGCAACTTAACGACTGATGATATGTACACAGCAGCTGCGTAGGCGGACCCATAGATTTCGTCCTTAGAGACAAGAAGTGCGTTTGTTCCGCGCGGCCCCGAGAAGTCAATTGGTTGCCTACCACATGAACATCCAGGCCCACTTGGTCGAATTTCTTCTTATAGTTCTTTCTAGACTTCGTAGCATTGTTAGTGACAAAGACAACCTTCTTGCCTTGTTAACCGGGATGACGTGGGAGAGGAAGTTGAATTAAAAGGCCTGCTGTGGAATGTGAACAACATACCCCGTTGGCGCAGGATGTTGAGAACCTGCACCACTCCGTCTATCACCTGATCGCCACGCCATAAGACGCCGTCACAATCGAAGAGCCAGGTGTCATATTTGTCGAGTAGGGATTTATAGTCAGCGGGTGAAGAAAGGCGGAAACTCATTTTCGATGAGATATGATTATGGGGGTCGAGGATAACGAATATCCGTCTTGGCCCGGAGAATTTGGTATTCACAATCTTATCAATCATGGATTGATCAAGATAGTGGCGACGGGTGCGGGTTGTCAATCTAGCGGCAGCCCCATCCGTGTTGGGAAACAATGACAAGTTCTCTATCTTCGGACGCCCGAAGAACAACTATGCGTTGAATTCACCCTCCTGCACAGTCGTGGATCCTTCCAGACGGTCGAACCCTGAGCATTCATCGTCCGACTCGGCGCCGTCAAAGCCTCACTGTCGGTGCTTTGTTCCTTTGTTCTAGTTGGATTGAATGTCTCTACCACAAGTTCGCGGTCAGCCATTGATGATGGCGTTCGTGGGTGTGCCTTCGTGCTTGTAGTGCGTCCCTGCTCTGTACGTGAGGATGTATCACGGTCTTGGCGAACAAAATCATTCGCTGAGTTGAAACAAGCGTAGAGCCTATTTGGGATGATCGAGGCAGGCAAAACCCGTTTCTGCTTAACGACGGTTACAACGGACCGGACACCGGATCATGCCGTCCCTGGAACCGGTTCTTGGGTCCGCCGCAAGGTCTCCGAGTCGGACAACTGGTGGCTTCAGTTGAGACCGCAAGACTGGCGGCACCGAGTTCCTTCCTGCACAGTGGATGAAGGCCGAAGTCCTCGTATTTGCTCTTTTCGATGACGGAATATCCTGAATTGCGTGCCCCGCCTTATGGCATACCGGATGAAATTCATTTAGTTCTGCGCAACTTGGTCACGACACTTGTTTAAAGTTTATGTGGGAGGGTTTTGTACTTCTTCCGGTAACGGTAGGAAGCATGGTCAGTGGACCGGTTTCGAAACTACTGCCCAACACTACCCTTTATTTTTGGGGTGGAGGAACCTGTATTTGGGTGATGATATCTAGCCTTGAAATCTTCAACTGTGTTAATCGCACGCCGCCGTCTTCAGCTAACTTGGGAGATTTCGACTGTTTTCCCTATTCTAGTCCAGTCGTTCTCCTGGAGCGCTCATGTATGGTCCATTTTTTGGGGACCTCCGCGGATATACTTTGAATTCTATGATGTCCAAACATCTTTCCCACCCTCAACCACGAGGATCTTGTCCGACATATGAGGGCTGTTTGCCACCAAGCGTACCTGTCGACCGGATGTCCGAAAGATATTTTTCTTACAGCTTCTGCTTTGAGCCATGTTCGTGTTTTACGGACCTGACAAATCACCTGGAGACATTCCTCATCACCGGAGCAAGAATACTCCTTGCTCCTTGGACTGACTTCGGTTACACGAATGGCTTGTCTGCTACTCTGTCTCAAGGTTATGCACCCTTGTGTGGAGGGTTATTGAACCAAGTATGAAGCTTGCTTGCGTGTCACGGAATCACCTATGACGCATTTGAGCCCCTCTTTACATTATACCGCTTAAACTTCATTGATGAATAATGGTGTTGTTGTGTGCCACAAATAACTGGCTGAAGTTTCTACGGCCGATTTCATCGTTCCATCTTCTAGTCTAATCTGGTCAGACTGCTTCGGAAGAAGGTTTGCAGCCATCAGAAGGTTTTGAATTCTCGTCTCACTCAAATATGGAGAATACTGAAGGCAATTGGGTCCGTGGACATTCGTGGGACGCTTTCTGGGTAGTGTATCACAATGTTTGGCCACTATGGTGCCTAAGGGCCCCACGCGGAGGAGGTAACTGTCATATGTCGCAGTCGTCATGGGAGTAGTTTGCTCTAGGAAACTTGAGTGCAAAGCGCCTTCTATGGTCACGAAGGCTTGTCTGTATGTGCGTGCTGTGGGTGGATTTGCAACAGTAATGATCACCAGTTCTATACGTAATAGGACTCATTACTCTCCATCGCCTTTACGAAAACTGGCTTGGTCGATCGTGACACAAGGTGTCGATGTAATCATCAACGACCTACCTTCGTATGCCGTTACTTTCTGCAGATCTCGGGGATCTTCTATCCAATTTCACGTGTAGTCAGTGAACTTGCATTACTTCAAATGCTAGCACAGCCGATTGCAAAAGCAAGGTAAAATGATGAATATTATACAGCGCTAAGGATAAAAATTTGGTCAAGAATTGCAGTAGCCCAAAAATGCCAGTGAGCCCAAACAATAGAAAAACAGAACCGAAAGCAAAGATACACACATGAAAACAGATGCTACAGGGTATACTAAAATGTATTATCGAAAGGGTGAAGGAGACCAATTATCGATGACGAAAGCAAGCGATTGTCCATGGTATGCTTCAGCGGTGTAGTGCACGTTCGGAAGAGTAAGAAGACCAGGTGTCCATGTTTGTAGAGGTCGGAGTGTGAGTGTAAGGAGTGACTGGATATTGGTTCTGATGGGGTTGGTGACTTGACTGCAGAGAATCATGAACAGGTCGAGCATCGGGGAGAGGAGCAAGAGAATACGAACGGGATAATTTTCATCTTCCATTTTGATTGATTCATAGCTGTGTGACTGCGAGAAGCCAGACATCGAGTGGTTCGTCATCGAGGAAGGTCGGTGGTTGGATAAATGATGATTAGAGGATTGCATTTGGGCAGGCTGTTGGGGGAAAGAAATAAGACGTCACTAGGATCCAAGCCATTATCGTAGAGCCCTGAATTTCGCTTTCAAAGCGAAATTAGGGCGCAGGTCAAGGAAAAAGACTCGCCGAAAAGGGTGGGCTTGACGTAGTGCTTGAGCCTGATGGGGTATTGGGAAATGTTGGTCCATGAAAACTGAAAAGCGAGGACGGGGCAGTACCATTATGGTTTGTCACACTCGAGGGCAGGTTGCCGTAGTGGTGGGCCAGCGGTTGGGGGATGGTCAAAGGAGGTGGACGGAGAGAGTCGGTAAGTGGTGCATCATTCGGGCCCTTAGTCGATGGAGTGCGGTGAGCTTAGCGCCAAGGAGTGGAACGTGGCGGGTAACTCACTAGGTACACCCCATCGACATGTTTTCTTCGCTTGTAGTCGTTGCGGTCACAAAGGCGAGCATCTTGGTAACTTCCGTATGAATTTCTTCGTGTAAAATCTCCAGGCAGGCCTCTACCGTTTGTCTCCGCAACCAGGTTGCGCAGGTCATCGTTCTCCTTTTGGAGTCGAGCGACCTCCTGCTCAAGCTCACGTATTTTGACAAGTGGGGGTGGAAGGGCAGACACCTGTTCGGGCGTGTAACCTAGAGCAGTCTGGAGCTTTGTCACGGTTTGCTCGAGCTGACGGAGGGTGATAGTCCATAGTCACTACGAGTTACGATGAGGAGAGCGCTGTAAACCAACCTGTTCAATATAGGCCTTTCGCTTTGCTCGATGACGGGCTTGGGCCTTTGCGTTACGGCTGCGCTCAGGGCGTTCGACACCATGTGCCGTATGACCGGGGACAGAAGTTGACATAACGTAAAGTTGGGGGATGGTGGATCGGGGTTGGAAAGTTCGCAATGAGAGTGGAGAGTGACTTATATCAGAAATGAGTTTCGGCGCCCACCCTCAAGCTTAGAGTGGCCACAGGACCAAACGAACAAACATTTTATCTGAGCATTTCCCGAGTTGCTCGCTTTCCTCGATCAGGCGAATCTCATTCAGGCTGAAATTGACCCTGTCAAAAGGCTTGTTCGTTCCCTTAGAACCACAAGAAGTGCTCCCCAATTGTGCAACATAAGCTAATAAGATCTGGCAGATCTCCCCTCCCTTGTTAGGCTGGAATCGGGTGATGAGTGTGTTTTTTGGACAGATATTTGTCTGGCATTCACCGTGAACGGCAAGTTGCGGCAGTTGGCGTTCCCTGTCCGTTGTACCCAGTCGTGCCTGGCAGCACTCTTCCTTGATCGGCGATCAACATTGGAATCCACACTCTCGCAGATTTCCTGCTGTGGCCTTGCAGATTAAAATCCACACTTTTCTTTTTCCAACTCCGCGATGGACTCGTACTTTCGGGAGTAGAGAATGATCCAAATGGTTTAGTGGCGTCTCCTCTCAAGAGTCCTACAAATAACTCGAATCGCACCTGCAAGCCTAAGTTACACTTTTCTCCCTTTATTCCTCGGCTCCATGGGAAAACAATGGCAAGATCCGCTAGCCGCACATTCCCGAAGGGCATGTCATTGCCTTGGCTCTCCGTTTTCTGTCGACAACTGTCCGACACACATTCAACATTCCTCATGTGGAGGCTATCAGGAGAGAAATGATTCCTCAATCTGATGACGCCGCGGTCACAGGATGAACGTGTATGCTTTCAACTCCAATTCTGTCTCCGCATGGCATACCCGAGCTTTGACAGTATTGGGACCGTTGTTTGCTGTGCAACTTTTTCATTTCGTCCACGTTGAGGCTAACTCCACTGGAAATTTCTGATGTGGAAGCGGGTTGCAATGGTGATAGTCAATTCTAAACATAAAACGTGCCCGTCAGCCCCCAGCACCACTGGAAATTAAGTTTAAAAGGCCACCAAGCCTTCACCATTTGACTAGCAAATTTCAGGGTTGCGGGAACCTATCTGCAATGAGGACCTCAGGGATCGATCAACTAGTGACTGACCAAGTTTCTCACATGCTTAAACCTGCACTGGGTATCCGGGAGCACGGCACGGAATTCAACAGTTTTGACATCCCCCTTCAATCGAGTTCCCATGACAAGCACGCGTTTCCCCGAGAGTCAAGGGCCACACGTGCACGGGAATGGGTGGTCAAAAACAGGTCATCTTGCTCTCGTTTGGCATTGGTGCAGTCGATTTCAGCGGGTAAAAAGGGACAACGGAGTTGCTCTTATCACCCTCTTTTCTGCGTTTATCTGTTGTTCAATTGCGCTCCAGTTCGGTTATTCTTCTTCTATTTTCCGAGTCGTGCCTCTTCTGTTTGCTGTCAACCAGGATAACCAAGAAGCTAACACCCTTTCATGGGTAGCGACCCAGATACATGGCTCTCCATTGTTGCCTGGTGGGATCGGAGGTTCAGAATGTAGGATCCGGTGCGAACGCACACGGTGGCGTACGGCTGCTTTAGCGAGAGCTAGGGTTGAAGATATTCATATTGGGGGTTGAATCGCACGAAAAGGCTCTGGGTGAGAGTTCCGAATGAGAAAACCAGTAGATCATACACAAGGATATACAGTGTCAAAGTTGGACATGTGAATGTTACTCCTCGTCATCCGAAAGGATCACCAACTTGCGTGCTCGGCTCTGTTGTTCAGAAGGTTGCTTGGAGAGGGATTCATCCTCGCTTCCAGGAGTAAGCGATCGAAGGGCGGAATTCCCTTCCCCTGCCGCTGTCTGCGCAATTTTAGGTGCGGGCCGAGGTAGTGCCTGGCGTGAGGATGTATGTCTCGGAAAAGGCTTGGAGGGAATGATACCATCGTCGTCGGAGTTGTTTGTTTCTGACTCGCTTGAGGAACCAACTTGGTCACCGCCTTCATTTGACGACAACGATGATGACGGATTCGACGATTTTCCAGGCCGAGACTCTGGCGTAGCTGACCTATTCCCTCGTCGTCGCTTCTTCATTCCATGGGCTCTCATTCCCGAGGGTCGCATAGCTCGAGAAGCAGCTGCGGCTCCCGCCAATGCAGCCCTCTCTCGTAAAACCTTTTCCTTCTCAAGGAAAGCGTCCATATCGCCGTACTCCTCGTCGCTATCCTGGATGAATTGCGCAGATTTGTATTGCTCCTTCTCGTTCTTCTTTTTCTCCCTTCGCTTCTTTTTAGGTTCATCATCCTCCAGCACGGCATCTTCCTCAGGCTCCGATGAGGGCGCAAGGCGACGACGGCGTCTGCGTCGCTTTTTGCTCAATAGCGAAGAAGCTTTCTTCCCTCCCAGGTCGAATGGGGTTTCCAGGAATTGGTTAATCACATTCAACATTGCTTGTAATTCAGCAGGAAGGATGGTAGCGGGTATGTACCACTGCAATTCGTCTTCATCTATTGGGCCGGGTTTCAGTGAGTATTCATTACCGGATTAGGGCTGATACTCCATACCCTCATCCATGACGACAAACCTGCATAATCGGAACAGAAGCTTGAGCTGAGGGTTCTTTGTCGCAGCATCAGCATGTTCGTCGTCGAGGTAGGGTATCACTGCGTAGATCAATTATAAGACACTTAAACACCAGTGATTAGTTGAGTTCCGCATACGATAGTCCTTGATTCTCTCGAGCGCTTCCGCTGATGGTCGATCCTTGCTTAAAGTTGTGTCAACGTCGTCATCACCCTCATCCTGCGATTGATCACTGCGCTCATCAGTGTCCTCAATTATCTTCCGTCGTTGGTCTCTAGCAGTTGCTAAGATCTGTGGGGAGGTTTCTGTTTCAGCCGCTGGTTGACGCCCAGAGGTGGACAGAAATAGGAACATACGTCCTTCGTCCAGCTGACTAAGTCGGTCTGAGCGGCCTCCACAAGAGCGGCGATGGTGATGCCAAGTTGTTCGTTCCATGTGTATCCTTTTTTGACTTGGACATCGGGTGGGAAACGAGTATCTTCCACGGTGGCTTTGCCCTTGGAGCGATCTTCTGGTTCCCAGCTGGAGTATTGTTTCCAGTGACCGCGGTTTTTTGGGAAGAACGCCTGACGACCAGGGATGGTAATCAGTATAATGTACGTGCGATAGTCGGAGATGCGAAAAAGGAACAAGCCTACTGACCTCCACTGCGAGGAAAGTATCCTCAGCGAGTGCCTTGAAGAACTTGCGAAGAATGAAGTTGACCAAGTTAATAAGATCCTTGTATGGTTGGTCTCGAGGCAGAGTATCCTTTTCGGACAAGATTGTCTTGAAAAGGTCTAATGTCGACACCTATGCGTCACGGGGGTATGAATTAGCGGAGATGAGGTGGGGGATGTCGAGAAGATAGGGGGACCGACGTTGAAGAACAATCCTTCTGCTTTGGCTTTGACAGCCTGCCTGTGGAGTAGGCTAACGGCGCGTCGCATGTGATCAGGAGACTCAAATTCCTTGTAGCGAGAAAGATAGGTCAGGAGGGTCTGGTTTATTTCGGCGTTCGCAAATTTCTGAAGCGCCGTTAGCGTCATAGCCCCAAACTAAAGCAGATCCTTACCATTTCGAACGCGTCGAATGTAAAAAGGGTTTCTTGAATGGCATCTTCATATCTTTCCACTTCCTCTTCTTCAGCATCTGGAATGCCTTCCTCTTCGGTGATGCCTGAACCATTGTGTTAGAGAAAACGCTAATCTCGATATGGACCATACCTCTGGCCTTCCTTCGCTTAACTGTTTTCTTGCGAACATAGACTCCATCACCTTTGTCCTTCGTCCACCTCTCCAGTATACGCATCAGAGCGTATGCCAAATATACACTGGCATTGAGATAGGCCAGAGATTGAGAACCCTGCCTGTAAGCACGCAGACTGTCCAGTGCGATATCAAGTATATCACCATTATAGATGATCTGTTGCTGCAGCAGGTCCGCGGACTCGGCCAATGTGGGATCGGCAATATCCTCCCTTGACATACTGTCAATGAGGAGTAAGAGTTGAGTTAGACATTCGATGCCTGCTTGAAGTTCGGTCCATAGTTTTGGCTGCCCGAGAAGTAAATGTAAAGATTACCCGAGGGGCGCAAATGAAGGAATGGAGAGCGGCATACCTTTTCGTCAACGGCTTCGCGCATACGCTTGAGCACCCAGACTATCCAATCTCGTTCAATAACTTCGGCGATCAGGCCGAAGGACCACTTCTCGCTCTCTTTTGACTTGCCCTTGTCCAATTGCGATGACTGCTCTTGAGCACGCAGGGCGAGGAAGTACTCCAAGAAAAATTTAGTGACGAACAGCAACCGTAGTTTATCTTTTTCAGTAACTCTCGCTCGTTCTAATCGAATGTCCTTCAATAGAGCCGATACAAAAGCTAAGCGGCATTCCCAAGGATTCAGCCACCAAGTAGTCACGAGGTGAAAGCAGGCGAAGCTCACAATTGAAACAAGCTCTGAGGAATTCATTGGCGAGTTCTTGCAATATTACACGAGCCTCCACGGAGAGGTTGTCCTCACGAGAAAGTTCGTCCACTGTATTTCCTTTCCGTGCCCTCTGGCGCTTTTTGATGTCCATGATTTCCACCGCTTCTTTATTCAGAGCTTGTTGGCGGTGAAGAACCGATGATTGTGGTTGCGTTTCACCTGGATTGCGCTTCTTGTTCGGGTTATGGATAACTGCGATGGTTGTCCCGAATCGGGAGTGGCGAGTTGAAGGGTTGGAGAAAACTTCGCGGCGTAAGCGTGTTTCCGTAGCAAGAAGGTGCTTCAATCGTTCTCTGGGTTGCTGCACGCCTGATTAGAATTCTTGGGATTGTTCGGCGATACTGTGAGAGACGTACGTTGACCTGTTTTGTTGATAGCGATGTTGGATTGACTCCACGGTAGAGGAGGTAAAGGATTTCGAGGGCAATGGTATTCCATCCGGTGAGCCAGGGATCCTTTCCTGTGTTGGCAGCAATTGTGATGATAAATTCGTCGAAGTCCGCGGTAGAGAGTTCTTTGATGAGTCGGGATTGAAGGGATGTAAACTCAAGTTGGTGAGCACTGAGATTCACCCCTGGGCGAAGGTCCTTGACAAAGGCGAGATTCCGGATCAGATATAAGACTACGGTCACGAGCTGATAGTCTTTTTCCGTTCGCTCGGACAGGGACTCTGAGAGCGGGGGTATGATGATATTGAACAGGGCATTCATGATCCCTGGCTTGACGAGGGCAGCCTTGTAATGTAGGTGACTTTCGAGAAGGTGAGTGAAATCAGCATTCTTGTCTTCTTCCTCATCAAGTTCCCTGAGTTCTTCTGCCATGTCAATAGGCCAAGTCATGGCGGTCATGAGGTCGACACAGGCAATAGCACGTTTGTCATCGCCGTGGCCCACTCCAGCAGTAGCGAGGAGGATAGGAACGAGGTCGTTCTGCAGGAGACGTCGCTCCCAGAAGATACGTGCCACTGTGCGATCATCGTCCGTGTCGTCGCGTCGCCAGAGTTTCTTGAGATCCTTCAAGCATGCACCAGCCTGTTCACCCATACGGTATTCGCCATTCTCGACACCACCAAGCGCGTCAATAATGCGAGTGATAACTGGCTCAAGCACTTCACGCGGATCGTATGCATCCTCCTGCTGGTCATCTTCATGATCGTCGTCTTTAAGGGCAGTGAGATCGATAACTTGGGTGGTGGCCATGGCTATGGGTGAGTTAATGACCAACGCGTGACACTGAACGCGATTTGTCACACATGACAGTCAGATAAATCTTGAAAAATGAAGAATATTGAGAGCGTGAGAAATATCTCCCCTGCCTTAATTTGCACCTGGGCACCTCCACATCCAATGCCACCACGATATCCATGGACCAGAAGCGTTCTCAAACGTGCGTACTCGCTTTTCTCGCAGACGTGGACATATCTGACTAGCCGCTAGGCTTGAGGCGCTTGAAGCCTTCATACAAAACCAAAAAGCCCTCCTAGATACCACATATGCGGACATCGACCGCCTGCGAGAAGCGAGAGCTGCTGCTCTCGCTGACCCACGCGCATTTTTCGATAATCTCCATGTCAACGTGTGCATTGAATTTCTTATCGGTATTCTCGTCGTTCATTCATTCTTTTTAGCTCGATGCTCCACCATTCCGGCTTAGTGCCCTCCCCGACTGGCAGCTCGTCGTCCCGAAGGGGATTGATTGGTCTGTGTTTGAGGGACTTGGTACGCATCTACTTGCTTAGGTTACATTTCACAGGTTGACCGACATTCTCAGATCCTGAACCACTTCAAAAATTCACACTTGCTGCCCAACAAACTTTCGCTTCCCGCAATGAACCCCTTACGACCCAGAAATCACCGCTCTCTGATCTCCAAATGCTCGTCAAAACCGCAAGGCGCTCGATTATTGACCCAGTTTTAGCAGCGTTTTCCCAGATGCCCGAGATAGAGGAACAGAGCGAGGAGGAGCTAGATGAGGAGGAGCTACGAAGGGAAAGAGAGAGGGAGAACATTCGACGACTTAAGCAAAGGAAGATTCGGACGGGTGGTTTGAAGCTCCCTGGCCTCCGAATAGAAGGATCTACTGGCGTATTCATTCGGCATGACGTGGAAGACGAGACCATGGATGTTGATATCTCACTCGACGACAACCAAACACCCACCACATTGCAACCCCCCAGACCACCACGAGCCCGGCGAACGACATCCAAGAATGAACCTAAGGACCCGCCGCCGAAATCTCGGGCACGCAAGAAAGCCCGCAAGGATGAGCCTCCTGATACACCCACGTCCCCAAAAGTCGAGGCATTGAAAGACACCGGCAAACCAAAACCAGATACGTACAAGCAGGCATGGTCCCTTTCTGAACAGCATCTCCTAGAACAATTACTGGAGCAGATACCCGAGGGTGAGAAATATCGGTAAGTGAATCTAGCCTCCCGCCCGAAAACTAGGGTTGGCTGACATGGGCGACAGCTGGCAGAAAATTTCACGCGCGATGAACGGGCGGCGAACACCGCGGCAGGTGGCAAGTCGAGTGCAAAAATATTTTGAGAAACTGAAGAAGTACGGGCTAGAGGGGTGATTTGGATTGTTGATATGTAGACCTGCATAGGTTACCATCACATGAACACCTTTTCAAGTGATCGCAACCCCAGTATGAATTAATTACATTTTGCCACATCATCAGCGCATCTCATTCTCTGCCCCGTACGATGGCCCAAAAATTCGACCCAAACAACGCCCAGAACCTCCTCGAAGTATGTCCCTATGGGCCTATTTCCGCCCAGTCACTAATATTCCTTTATCTAGATTGAAAAACAGTGAGAGCCAATCTGTGGAGTTGTGCGGAAAAAAATCAGATTGATGCTCCATCCAGGTTTGCCGTGAAGGCCGTTGAGCAAGCTCAAGTGCATTTCCCGTATTGTATCCCAAGACCCGCAGCTCATATCTGTGACAGACATATTGGAGCTTGATTGAAAAGGTCCAACCGCGCGAGCTCAAGCTCACCAAGTATGTTGGCTCCTCATTGCCTCCTAACCACAATTAAATGACGTGTGACTCAGGCTCGACGATGAGATCTATGAGCACACGATGAAAGCTTTCCCCGAGCTGGCAGAGCCGCCGCACGAGAAGCTCGTTAAGCTCGACGAAGACTGGATGAAGAGTCCCGATGGCAAAAAACGTTGGCGTGAATTCATCGAGCAGTGAGTTACTTCCTCCGTCCTCCGACAAGTTGCTTAGTCGATTCCTTTATTAGATATAAGGACAAAGTGAAGGACTACAATTTTGGGTCATTGATTAGGACGGACGCGAGAGAGGAATACGGTGAAACAAACACGATCTTCGGTGAGTTGGTCCTTGTTATGTCAGTCTCAAATCACCATTAACTATCGGATTATAGTTACACGAATACAGGTATGTCCAATACGTCCACTACACGTCAGCCACTCATTCACATCATCTCGCAGTTCTACGCTATCGAAGTGTGTCCCTCCACTTTCAACTAGTTGGCCCTCGTGCTGATGATGATTTTCGACCAGATCTCAAGAAATCGTCTCGGGTTAAATGATAAGGCGCATGAAATCGCGAAGGCCGAGGCGGAGAAGGAGCGACTGAAGGCGGAAAAGGAGAAGGAAAAGGCAGAGAAGGAAAAGTCCAAGAAACGCAAATAGGGTATATATCGTATCATAGAATTAACTGGGGAAATATACATTGTTATCTCGTGTCGTTCATGTCTGGTCCTTGCACCCGTTCATCAGGGTATGTCGTCAAGCAAGCATCGTGGTGGAGATACGGAGACGGTCATGCATCGTAATCGAGTGTTCGACAGTTTATTTGAGCCACGTTAACAGAAAGACCAGCTCCCGTACGTCTGGAGCCTAACCAGATCATGAGTGCTGCTATTTCGGCTGTGATGGTGGAACAAATTCAGGGAAGCGAAAAAGAGGAATAACAATAGAGCTTGCTCACAAAAGGTGCTCGTCGAGAAGGCGAGTGCAGTCGAGAAGGCCGAAGCTGCACACCAAAGCGATTTGGCGTCACATTCATAGGCGACTTGTGTTGCCAGCATGATGCCGATGGCTATATGAAATTTGGACCGCGAAAGATTGAATTCGGCGGGAAGATAATTGGAAAGAAGCACGTACCAAGCCATACCAGGCCAAGAACGACAAATGATGTAAAATGGGGGAGGGATCTTGTGAGAGGATGAGTGGAGAGAGGCTTATTGTTGTGTCGAAGTCTGATGTCGTTATTTCTGGTTCATAATCTGGAAGAACGCCGAGCTCACAGCACGCCAATCCATAGCCATGTTACAATCGATAATGAACCTGCGATTTTCCCAAATATATCTACATAACACGTTAGTGGAAAGTATAAATGAAGCTTTCCAAACGTACAGAGAAACGGCGAGCGGCCGTCGATGAAACTTGCCAGGAACCCGAAGAAACTTTGAAGTAGCGCCGTAAAAAGAGCAAGGCCTAGAGGAGCATTAGCATTGTACCCTCTTCTTGTCCGCCATTTACTCACCATAAAACGGGGTACGATGGGGCTGCATGGTGGTGGTGACTAGCCAAGAGACGAGAGAGGGGCGGAGAGAACAATATACCCCTGTTCGGGTTGGGGACATTCAAGTTTCAGGGTCATAACAATCTATTCCTCGTTCGACCACAAAGGAGTCCGGTTGATACGACACCTTTTTCACTAGTCTCCCCAACTCATACACAGCTGTGGCCACACATAACCACCGGCCAGCCTCCATGATGTCATAAGCTTAATTGAATCTCTTGGCAACCTTCCGCCACCATGTCAGAGAAATGGAATGACAGGACCTTAGCTCCCGACTTGCGCATGGAATTGCAGGAGTACGCCAGCCTGTTACGGGCACTAAGGACAGAAAATACTCTGGATCTGGCGGCTCACCTCACAGAACATCTCCGTGAGGATACTAGGCCTGATGATCAGCTTCATGGTCGAGATCAGTGGACGCGGTGGCCACTTCCCGACGCGCCTCGGTCGATTTGGGACCTTGAAGACGAGATAGGGGTTATTCTCAGACGACAACTTTCAGGAAAGCGAGGTTTGGAGGAAGGTTCTGATCTGGATAATGCAGAAGAGGAGTATGTCGGCGAGTTGGTCAGCTACCTCACCCCCGTATTGGTCAATTTCGTGGAGAACATCCTTGTGCTTGTCGAGGCTCACACGTTTCCACGTCCACTGGGCTTGCAAGACCGAATCAATCCGTTGAACTGGCGTGATTTGGCGAATATCTTGGCTTCGCCCGAGGCGAAGAATCTGATCGACGCACGGTGCGTCGGATGTTTACTCCGACAAACAACCTGTGCTAATAGTGAGTAGGATGCTCGAAAGATATGTTAACCGAATGGAAGCTCTTTTCGGCTCGACGAGGAGACAGGACCCAAAAGAGCCATGTCCCCGACGAGGTTTGTCTCCTTCCCGTAGCTTGGAAGTCAGGAATTGACGATCTAGATAGCGATTGACCGCGGTCATATGTTTGATCGTCAACGTGCTCGAAGGCAGGAGCTGTATGATCTCCTTATGTCTTCACTCTTCAGATAGATATATCAAATAATATATTTGATGATTAATATGGGTGACAGAGCGTGAGAACATATTCCTGTTGAGCCATCCTCAAGACTTCCACCACCGACACCGACGTCGCCTAGCCCAAGTCCCCCCTCGTCGTCGCCAAAGATGGCGACGTCCCCGGCACACCGTACGACGCTCTCGATGGGCTCCAACAATCTCCAGACGCCATCACCGGGCTCACGACCCCGACGCTTCACCTCACCATCACAGCCCTCGCTTAGTATTGTGTGTAGTCTTGATCTCGTCCTCCAGCACAGAATCGTGTACTGAACCTTCACTGGCACTCCCAGCCCGAAGGAGGACATCAGCAACAATACGTTCGTCCACCTTCTCCCCTGCGTAATGGTTTTATACCCGATACTGGGACTGGTATCGATCCCAATGACGACTCAGATGACGATGATGATGATGATGATGATCACGACGCACGTTGGAATGAACGCTCTCCATCTCCTTCATCTTCCGTATCACAACTCGCAGCCAGCTTCGCACAACGCGTCGGGTCCCTCGTCGAGGGCATCAAATCTCGATCACAACTCCCGACTGATGCAGAGCTCGAGGCAGAGGCTCAGCGAGAACGCGATCGCAGTCGGCGCGAAGCCGAAGCGATTCTCATCAGGGAAGCCGAAGAACGGCGCCTCGTCGAGGAACGCGTGCTGGCCATGATGGAAAGCACCAGGTCACTTCCACCTCCCCCCTCCCGTACCGCGACTATGTCCAACCCTCCTTCTCCTTCTACTTCTCACAAGGAAAAGGAGAGCGTCAGCTGGTGGACTGCCGCCAAGAATAGGCTTACCCCGACCAAGGATAAGGATAAGGAGCCTCTCACTCCTGCTCAGCAAGTGATTCAGGAGGCCAAGGCCCGCGAGAAGGAGCAGAAGAAAGACAGCAAGGGGAAGGGCAAGGAGAAGGCAGCAGACTGGCAAACAAACTCACCAAGCAGGTTCGGTGATTCTGCGTATAACAACCTCAATATTCCTCCTGTTTCGCCGCAACGCAAGCCGGTCCCTGGATCGCCTGCTTCTCCGACCCCATCGCGTCCGAGCATCTCGAACATGGCACCCAACCTGACACCGTCGCCCATGCGATCTGTTGATAATCTCTCTACCTCACCATCACGCGAAGCTCCTCCGCTTTATGCCCAGTTCAATGCTCAAGGAACGTTGGATGTACATGGCACTCTTTTAGTGATCGCAAAACGCTTTGAAAAGCTCGAGAAGTGGACTGTTGGTCATGTTCGTGCCTTGGAGGAGCGCATGAATGACGTCGAACGGTGGCTCGTCGACAAGGAGAAGGAAAGAGAGCAGAAGGAGAAAGGTGGAATGGAATCCCAACAAAGAACATCTCTCGCCAACCCTGAAATCCAGCAAGAGCTTAGCGAGATTCGCGAGGAGATTGGGGAATTGCAACGACGGGTGGGAGAGCTAGGAAGGGAAATGGCCAAGGTGGCGACTGCGCCGTCCAACCTTTCTTCTGGCCCTTCCCGCCAATCTCCAGTGATTAACTCTGCATCTCCGACAAACTCCATGATCGCCACCCACCACAGCCCATCTGCTTCGATGACGGGTACGCCGCACCACTCCCGACTTGTCTCCGTTACTGCTCGAGAGTCGACGAGTCCACCCATGGCGTCTTCCTCCAAGACGTCCGGCACTCGGTTGCCATACCCCACCGGGGACTACGCTTCACCGAACACTTCATTTTCACCGCCCAGCTCTCCTCCGGCTACGAAGACACGACCTCTTTCGATACCTGGTCTTCCTGGCAACGCAGGAACAAATAATACTAACACCAATACCTCTGTATACCCTAATGCTCCATCTGGACCCTCAAACACACGTGCCCTATCTCCAAGGTCGTCCCTTACAAATATCCATCGTGCAGTCTCGCCTCCTGCTTCTGTTACAAGTCTTTCCAAATCCGCTGGAACCAGTCCCAACCTTCCGCCACCCCCGACTCAGAAACGACAATCCAGTGTGAGCCCTACACCAAGGAAACGCTATACCGTCGCCCTTGGCGAACCTATCCGATCCCAGTCACCTCCCGTGCGCGATGAAGAAGCAACGCCACTTTCGAATGCCAAGAGGAACGGAACACCCATCTCGTTTAATAAACCGCAAACTTCGATCGGCACAGCTATGTTTTCATCTTCTCCCGTTGGACTTGACAGTGGAAATGAGGACGGGGACGGTTTCCAGGACGAGACGATTGGTAAATCGGCGGCTGCGAGGCTGGTCAGTGCCAGTGGCGGCAGTGATAACGCGGACGTGTTTTCAAATGCCACAAAGGGCGATTACAAGCCTGGTGATATTTCGGGCTCGAATCCGCGACCCACACGGCGACCTCGCCCTCAGTCGACGTATGCTTTTGGATCAAGTAACACACTTGAGCCACCGCAGGCCTCTATTCAACCTCTCCAGCCCAGGCTCAGGTCGAAGTCAACTGATAGATTTGGGTCAACGGAGAGTTTGAGCAGCGTCAGCTCAGTCTCATCCACTACGTCTGGCAAGTTTGTTGATCCATTGTTGCTACGGAAGGAGAAGGAGAGGGAAAGACAGAAGGGCACTGTACCTAACCCCAAGGGCAAGATTGCTGTTGGACAATTGGTTGCTTTCTTCGATGGTGAAAAGAGAGATAAATCTTGATTATATTTTGGTCCACATTTTGTCCCAAGGTAGCAGCCAACCTATTGTATCATGAGTATAGGTCTTATTTTTTTGTTAATTCTGAACGAGTGTAGGGAGTCCTATGGACATGAACTTGAGCTGTATGTTACGAACACTGCTCACCAGCCCCTGAGTGCGCTCGCCTAGCGCCAAAAAGGGTCTTGTGGTCAATATAGAAAGAACAGTGGATGACGAAGTGTGGTTGTTGTGATGGTTCGATTGGGCAACAATGGAAGGCTGAATCCATTGTAGCTGCTTGGGTGAAAGGATACTCAGGATTGGGTGTTAGGCTTTGGCTGCCCATCAACTTTGGATTAGGACACTCATGATCCAAGATTGGCAGTGAAGAATAATGGAGTCCCGACATGGACAGCCTGCAGGATGCCTTGAGCATTCCATGCTCCTGTCCATTCAACAGCCCTATTCAAAAGTCTTCCTTATAGTGCTCAGTTCCTTACCTAGAGTGCTCAAAAGCATGAGCAAGGCTTCTACTCCAGAACCCCCAGTAAGAGTCACTGCTCTGGGTGCCTGCATCATTTTCAAACTACCTTTACTCAGTGTTCTTTTTTTTTTTTTTTTTTTTTTTTTTAAAAATCCTTGTCTATTGCTGTCATCGATCTACTACAAAGAGTGTATCTAGGCAAATGGGTGCACGGTAGCAGTCCCAATGTAAAAAGAAACAGATGAAATGAAAAGAAAAATTTACAGGTGCCCCGAACAACATGAATGAAAACAAGTCCAGCCGAAACAGATTACAGTACAGCCTGCCTCCCACGAGGAACGGGCAGTGGAAAAGAAAGCATAAAATGACGCGTTAGCCCTTCCGACCCCCAGAGGGAGCCTTCTTGGCCTCCGCGTCACACTGATACCTCCCGCAAATCCAGTCACAGTCGAAGCGATGTTGCCAGTATGGGCACCGGCGGTCATTGGAAGGATGGGCGCCCGAGCAGTTCAGGCACCTGAAAGAGTGAGGGCAAGGAGCACCCTCAGGAGTGGGGAGGATGGGGGGGTTGGCCTTGGGGTTGCCTTGGCAACACCCCGCCATAGAGCGGTGAGAGCCCTTGGAATGAGGACCCCCACAAAGAGGACACTTGGGTGCATGTGCGTGGCAAGTGTCAGAAGGATGACCCCAGCACCAGCAACGCTGACACTGAGGTGTGCTGGTATGGGCTCGAGCGCCCTTGATAAGGCAGGACACGCCATTGATCATGACGCACCTGTTAATGAGGGAGGAGGCAAGGGTGCCTCGTTGGGAGTCGACCAAGTCAATCCACACAGTGGCAGTGTCGGACTTGGTGGAGTTACGGACGACACGCATGTGGTGCATGTCATGAGTGGGGAAGAAGGGAAAGGCCAAAGCCTCAGTCTTGACTTGATTGACCGATAGAGTAAAACCATCGGTGGAGAAGAATGGAACATCCACGATCTTGACAAAAGATCAGGACACAGGGAGGGTAACAGCAGCACTCTTGAGTGCAGTGGGAAGCGAGGCCACAATTGTTTGAAGATCCGCCTCGGAGGGGACACCACCTGTAGAGAAGGCAATGACGCCGGAGTGGAAGCGAGCAGAGTCGATGACTAGCGCTGACTTGGCCCGGGTGAGCACTTGATTGAAGCACGGGATGAGAGAAGGTAAAGAGACACGAGCGCTAGCTAGATCGCTAGCACTGGCATCTAAAAAGAATTGCCGCCGGGTAGGGCCCCGGGTGGCAAAGTACGGCTTGCGCCGCGTGGAAGAGGGAGGGGCCGGAGGGCCATTCTTGACATCACGCGAGGAAGGCCTAGGCCTGTCGCGTGGGGGGGCAGGTGCACGTGAGGGAGGTCTGGGCCTGTCACGTGGGGCGGGAGTCTGGGCTGCAGGCTGGGGAGGCGCTGGGGCCTGGGTGGAGGGTTGAGAGGCAGGCACTGGTTGAGCATCTGCCATTGCTGAGTCAGCCATTCCATGGAACGGCACATGGCGGAGGGGAGGCTGCTGTGCCTGGAGAAGCAGGGCAGTAATACTGCCCAGGGGAGAGGGAGTGCGTCGGACTGGAGGGGTCTGGTTGGGAATGAGATTTCTATGCTCCATCGCTGAAACGAGGTCGCATAGGTGGGCAAAGAGATGGGGCTTGAGAGGGGGAAGCTCTTCCTCCTTAGCCTCCAAGAGTCTGTTCATCAATAATACTAAGACTTCCGAAACGGTTGATGCTTCCTCGTCATCATCCTGAACCTTGGGAGGGGTGGGAGTGGACGGAAGGTCGGAGGGAGCTGCTTTAGGGGTAAGCTGCTTGGATGGTGTAACAGGCACGGATGCTGCCAATAAATCCATGGGATCGTCGGTCTCCATGGCAGATGAGGTGGAGAAGGTGGAAGAATGGCCACTCTGGCTATGCCCAGTAGTAGCGGATGACGCTCCCCATTGAAATATAGGGGGATTGTGCTTAGGAGAAGAGGGAGGATGATTTGAGTCCTCTGGTGGGCACGATAGGTCTGGATATGAGTCCGGCCAACTCGACAAGGTTGGACGTTGTGGCTGGGGAGTCTCAGGGACTTCTGAGAGGTCGAGGGGAGTGAATTTATTCTTTCTGCGGCCCATAGTGCTATGAGCAACTGTCCACTGAGAGAGATGGTGGTGGTTGCTGGAAAAGGAAGGTGTTGAACCGGACTGGGTTTGGCAGTTATCCGATACCCGAAGGATCAGCCCTGAAAGCGAACGCCAAGGCATTCTTTTTCAGGAAGTCGATCAAGTCACCCAGGTAGATGGGCCCCTTGATGTGGTTCTCGAAGCGGCTGCACCGCTGCAAGATGTGATCACATGTCTCAACCATGGCTGAGCCACATGGACAGGAGGGATCCTCCTGTGGGAAGAACCAGACCTTGTAAGACCCGATAGGGGCATGCCCAAGCACACACCTTGTGAAGCACGCTGTCAAAGAAGGTGGCGCACCCCTAAGAAGTAAAAGCCAGGCACCACCAGAGTGATACCTGGGCTGAACTGGCCTCTTAGAGCCCAGGTCCAAAACCTGAAGGAATTGACGCCCTCTATACTTCGGCAGTCATAACTGGCTCACCTGCTACAATCCGTTGATTAATTGGGCTTCGAGTAGTATCTCTTTCTGGCCACAGCAGTTAGAACCTCCAACCCCCACTCTGACACTCCACACTACACTTGACTCTCCATCTCCTGTCCACCAGGATCTGCCTTCTGCTACCCTGAGTATGGACCCCTCATCTCACACATCTGATTCCTCCACTCTGCCTGATTCACCTCTGCCACATCTGCACATCAGTCTCATTGGTGCTGCACCTTTCTTACATGCATCACAACTACCTGGTTCAGTTACCCTTACCTTCAACTTCCAATCTTCATTTGCCTCTGCTGGATTCACTCAGCCCTCCAAGCCCATTGACTTGTCAAATGTTCCCTCCAATTATCACAAATTTGCCAATGTCTTCAGCAAGGTCTGCATGGACATGCTGCCTCTGCACCATCTGTACGACCTCAAGATCAACCTAGAAGAAGGTGCTAGTCCACCTATAGGACCCATTTACTCTCTATCCCAGGTTGAGCTGGAAG